>JACEEZ010000506.1:52500-80000 GCA_016584305.1 Chionoecetes opilio
CACACACACACACACACACACACACACACACACACACAACACACACACACACACACACACACACAACACACACACACACACACACAACACACAACACACCACACACACACACACACACCACACACACACACACACACACACGTACACACAAAAAAAACCTGTAATAGAGTTAAAAAAACGCCATTTACCTGCCTCGATATTTTACTAAAACCTTTAAACATGAACAGACTTGATCTATACTTTAAACACTTACATATTTTTTTTCTAGGATCCAAAGAGGTGATAATTTTTAGTTAGCCCCTAATATGGACATGTGAGCACCCCGTTTTCTCTTGATAGTAAACATCGCGTGTGTGCATTCGACAGGTCATTAAAGATACCATCGTTTATTAGAACTAAACTCAAACCTTTCCTGCCGCCCAAGACACACACAAAAATGTAGTAAAAATAAATAAAAAATGAGTAGACGAGAATATTTTTTTTATACAGAAGTGTGAAGCGAATTTTTTTATGAGGAAAATAATTAAAAACGAAGATGAAAATTGGGGAAAACTCGTGTGTGTGTGTGTGTGTGTGTGTGTGTGTGTGTGTGTGTGTGCGTGTGCGGTGTGGTTGTGTGTGTGTGTGTTGTGGTGTGTGGTGTGTGTTGTGTGTGTGTGTTGTGTGTTGTGTGTGTGTGTGTGTGTGTGTGTGTGTGTGTGTGTGTGTGTGTGTGTGTGTGTGTGTGTGTGTGTGTGTGTGTGTGTGTGTGTGTGGATGTGTGTGTGTGTGTGCCTGTCTATACTCCCCTCTCCATCACTAACACGGGCGTGAGACAGGTGTGGGTGGTGGTAGTCTCGTGGTCGCAGCGGGAGGTCGGAGGTATTGAAGGGAACGACAAGCTAACGACTCTATGAAGCTGTCAATTACCCGCCCCGCAAACCACCTGACAAATAATTCCACGACCAGGAGGAGGAGGAGGAGGAGGAGGAGGAGGAGAAGAAGAAGCACATCGATTATTCAACCCGGACAAGATAATTTCCAATCATTTAAATTCCAATCGCAAGAAAATTTATTGGATGGAAATAAGCAAGAGGAAAGATTACAAAAAATCCTGTTCTTCTTATTACCTTGAAGAAACTGTGAGGCAGAAACGAGCCTCTCTCTCTCTGTTTTTCTCTCATTCTCTCTTTTGTACTATTTCTCTCTCTCATTCGCTATCTTTCATCCTTTCTCTCTCTTTCTATCTTTCAGTCTCTCTCTCTCTATCTATCTCTGTTTTTCTCTCATTCTCTCTCATTCTCTCTTTTTCACTCTCTCTCTCTCTCTCTCTCTCTCTCTCTCTCTCTCTCTCTCTCTCTCTCTCCCTCTGTTTCTCTCTATCTCTCTCAGTTTCTCTCTATCTCCCTCTCCCTCTTTCATTCTCTCTCACTCTTTTTTTTTCTCTCTCACTGTTTCTCTCTCATTCTCTATCTTTCATCCTTTTTCTCTCTCTCTCTCTCTCTCTCTCTCTCTCACACACAAGACATAACAGGATGTGTGTTGGGATTCCTTTGTTCTGTTCGTCTCATTTAAACAACAAAGTAAGAACAACAAAGATACTAAGAACCAAAGATACCAAAGAACACTAAGATAATTGTTGAAGATAAAGGAAAAAAAAAAGAGTGTAAGTAGTTGGAATGACACTTTTTCGCTTCCTAAAAAATAAATACGCCAAGATAAGAAGGAGATTGATAGGTAGGATTATTAGAATGCAACTTTTTTCGTCATAAATAAAAACGAAGATCCATAAGAAAAAAAGATGTTGGAAGTCAGGGGCCAGATGCTGAGAGTGAGCTAGGGCGCCCTATCCACTAGGGCGCCTGTGGTAAGGCGAAACGCCCTCCCACCGCAATGCTCAGTCGAGATTGCTGCCTTAGTGGCACCGCTAAAGGCGCTGAAAACTAAGGCATGGTCAGACCCTGACTTAGTGAGCTGCTGTGGGCCTTTGACAGACATTCATCTTCTGTTTATAAAGCAAATACAGCCTTGTTTCAGTTCCTACAACGTAACAATTGGTGTTTACATATTAATAGTGTTGCAAGGTGTGTATGAATTGATCGTGCAAGACTAATGCGGCATTATAGGGTGTTATATGCTGGTGATAAGAAATGTTGTGTTGTGTGTTGGTTAGGGGCGGGCGGCGGGCGGCGGGCGGCAGGTGCTCCGCCCGCACTAAAATATTGTACTATTATACGGTATTATCATACTACCAGATGATATTTAGGACAGCTGAACCTACCATCATCTTCACGAGACATTAGTGCATATCATGAATGTATAAAAATTGCATTAAACTATACCTATAATAAGATAACGAGAGCAAAATGAAATCGTGTATAAACTTTTTTTTCACCTTTTTTTATTCATCTTCTCCTTATTCCTGGAATGTTGCTTGCATTAAATTTTCACTCACTGTCCCGGAATCGGCACACCTTAACGATTATCATGGTGTATGGCACGTCCCAATGCAAAAATATATAAGTGGTCAAAACCTGCGTTGAACGTCAAACTTGTGATGAAACAGCTTTTGGCGGGGGAGAGCGGTGTGTCCTTGCCATAAGTGCTTGGTTAGGGAGGGAGGGACAACATTCCTTGCTTCAGCAGAGACGTGTTCAAGCCTTGTGATTGGTCGAAGCTGCCTAAGCAGCGCTCAGATAGGCAACGTGATTTGCTAGTAGGATTCTCGGACCACGCCCACGCCATAGGCTTTGGAGGTGTAAGGCAGTGCAAAAGCGCCTGAACTTTCGACTGTACATGGGCTTTAGTCGGTGCCTTAGCCGGGCCGTTACAAAAGCGCCTGAAGACGGGTAAGGCGCTCTTTTCGCCTTACCTCTATGGCACTTCTCAGCATCTCCCCCCAGAGCGTCAATTTATTTATCACCACAACAAACACGAAGTGAAAAAATTAAACAAACATTGATAATAAATGAAAGAAATGGCAAGAAAAAACTAATTGGATACTGATTTCAACTCACTCGCTCATTTTCCTGTGTTGTTTTTTCCCTGAATGCATTGATAGAAACAACGGAACTAGCACGGACAAGAAGGCAAACAAAGAGCCAGGATATTCAAAACTATATATATCACAATAGCATACAAAACAGGATGACCATATCACGTTTTTGAGAGAGAGAGAGAGAGAGAGAGAGAGAGAGAGAGAGAGAGAGAGAGAGAGAGAGAGAGAGAGAGAGAGAGAGAGAGAGAGAGAGAGAGAGAGAGAGAGAGAGAGAGAGAGAGAGAGAGAGAGAGAGAGAGAGAGAGAATACTCATGAACAATTCCAATGATATGAAGAAAATCAAGTTTCTTATTATACACACACACACACACAGACACATAGCCAAAGACGCGCGCACACACACACACACAGACACATAGACAAAGACACACACATCACACAAAGACACACACACACACATGCACACACACACACACACACACACACTACAAATATAGATATCTCTTCATCGTGTTACTGATCAAACCCGCGCGAACATACGTACAGTGGCGGAAATAAATGTTTTTCTAGGCGCCTCCTTCTCGTATCAGTAACAACATTGTATACACTAGAAATATAGCCTGCATACCTTAAGGCGTATCAAACCTACACCCACAGAGCCATCTAGTGGAGATATCTACTAACGTTGCAGCCTCAAACACGATAATAAATGAATAAATATCAATAAAAACACTAACTGAAGGGTTAAAGGTATAGAAAATATGTTAATTCGGTCGTTGATGACTTAATTCAATTCATTAAAACATAAGAACATAAGAAAATAAGGAAGCTACAAGAAGCTGCGAGGCCTACACGAGGTAGTTTCTGTTACTTAACACTACCTACATCCACCTTTCATCCCCATCCATAACACTGTCCAGCCTCTTTTTAAAGCTCCCTATTGACTCCGCACTAACTACCTGACGACTGAGTCCATTCCAATCATTTACCACCTCATGTATGAACTAGTTTTTCCCTATTTCCTTTTTAAATCTATGCTTTTCCAGTTTGAATCCGTTACTTCTTGTTCTACCCTGATTACTAGCCGTAAGATCATACCATTGTATAGACCAGTATTTCCCAACCTGGGGGGAAATTTCAGGATTCTAAGGGGGAAATTTATCCTGAGGGACATCTAAATTACTAGCATTTAGTCGACAGAAAAAATTACGTCTTAGAATGCGGCTATTGACTTTTCTTCAAGTATATATAGATATACTGTAGAAGATAGTGTCTATAGTATACTTGTGTTATTAAGCAAGTCAATGTTGTGTTTTGGCTACTTTTGTTCACATGAAGGGGGAGATCCGAATGGTTGAACTGGTTGAAGGGGAAAACCACAGAACAAAGGTTGGGAGCCACTGGTAGACTTTACGCGGCGCATCCGTAGCAAGTAGAAATTCGTATCCAGATTCACATCTAGACTAAGACATCTAGACATCCGAACTAAATTGGCCTACCCCTCTTTTTTTTAATTTTATTCTCTTACTGTCTTTTTTATAGGGACTGGCAACTAAGCGGGCTTTGTGTTACCCATTTTTGTTGTGCCCTTGGCCAGTTCCTTGTGATGTAAAAAAAAACAAAAAAAAAAAAACTGACTAACGAACGATATTGCAAATAGAGAGAGAACAAAATATGTATATACGCAGTGGTTACTTAGAATCAAATTTTTTTGTAATACTTTCTTTCATAGTAACAGATTGTGTATATAGTTACGAAATATATATATTATAATGTTACAATAATCCATGATCTAAGTAGCTACAATTTAGATCATGCAGTAATCAGATATTTTTTTTTTTTAGCCGTGACTGCGGGAACCTGATGACTTTTGTTTATATGATTTAAGAGAAAAACATGACTATTATTGACACAACAAAAGATATCCTGACTCTCTCTCTCTCTCTCTCTCTAATAAAGTGAAGATAATGACAAGTAACAGCTGGTCTTTCGAGGCTATTTGGTCCTTATGGTCGAAGTTCCCTCATTTAGCATTGGGAAAATCGCCCTTACTGCCTCCCTCCCTTCCCCTCTCTCTCTCCTCTCTCTCTCTCTCTCTCTCTCTCTACGAACCCACTACTTAAAACGCAATTTGTATTAACTATATTTTCAAGCGAAGAGAGAAGTAATATCCTGTGTCGATAATATGTCATGATAAAACTAGGAGCATTTGGAAACTCGTGTCTATCAGAGTGATAATAAGTGTCGGTTTCAACACCGCACACAGCTGCCTTCACATTCTTATCTGCCCAGACTTCGATAAAAAGAAGGAAAAAAAAATGATATCGAAGTCTCACAACCGGATTCGAAAGCTATTTATGGCTGTTATCCGTATCAACGCATAGTACATCCGTATAGCACACATGAAGTAACCTACATATCGTCACACTCATAAAGAAACTGTCTAAGTAATGTTTTCTACTTTTACGGAAATCAAGAAAAACTTCCTCATTTTCTTCATTTTGATATCAATCCATTGCTTATCCTTATATATGTTAGACCACTCACACTCTACACGTGACATTGGCGACTATACCAATAGACGCGCCACAGGATCAACAATTGATTGAGGCAAAAATCCAGAAATTGCCGAAAATGACTTAGGCATTTTTTTTTATGAGGGTGACGATATTGACGAGTACATCTTTGGTCCTTCAATGGAAATCAGCGAGTATGTAATAAATTTAACTTATTTTTGTAATTTGTGTTAGTTTCAATTCGATTCGATGCTTACAAACCCGACAACGAATGTTTACAAATATTGATATATATTGTTGGTAGTTTGGTGGTAGAAGGTGTGTATGTGTGGGTTAAAATAGTGGATAAAACATGGAAACCTTACTAAAAACATCGTGGTGTCGAGATGTTTTGGTGTTTATAACAACATCCACATCGGTGTTACATCAAGATAAACCTCATATTTGGTAGTATTGTGACGCCATCTCAGGAGGGTTGGAATCTATTAAGTTCGTCCCCGGTAAAACAAGGCTGGCAGCTACTGGAGTACAAACACGTCTTTCTTCATCTAGTCTTCATAATCCTTCATGGCATTCAGCTTACAAGGGTTGACATTTTGAAGATTCCTTTGAAAACAAGATTAAATTTGACGGGCTTGTATTTTAAAAAGTCGACTATCCATCCAATGTAATTATAAAGTTTGTTCAAATAGCAGTTTTATTTTTATTTTTAGCTTATATGTCCTCTCTAACACACACACACACACACACACACATACACATACACACCCACACCCACACACACACACACACACAAACACACACACACACAGACACGCACACCCACACATACAAACACACACACCACACACAGACACAGACAAAGACACAAACACACAGACACGCACACCCACCCACAAACACACACACACACACACACACCACAACACACACCACACACACACACACACACCACACAACACACAAATACACAACACCCACCCACAGACACATAGACAAAGACACACACACACACACACACACACACACAAACACACACACAGACACACACACAAACACACACACAGACACACACACACACACAAACACACACAAATACACAACACACACCCACAGACACATAGACAAAACACACACACACACACACACACACACACACACACACACACACACACACAGACACACACACACACGTCAGACCCTCCCTACCTCTTCTTCTCTCTTCCAATTCCCATTTATCAAAGTTTAGTTCACTTCCCAATTTATTTCAGATTATCTAACATGCGAAGAAAATATAGTAATCCTCTTTATATTATTCTCTCTCTCTCTCTCTCTCTCTCTCTCTCTCTCTCTCTCTCTCTCTCTCTCTCTCTCTCTCTCTCTCTTTCTTCCAATCATTTTTTGTCTTTTTCTTTTCCCTCGTGCACTGTTCATAGAAGTGAAAAAATATATAATAAAGTTGGTCTGAAAAATGGATATAGAAATTGAGTATGAAGATAATATCTCTCTCGAGGCGCTGCACGAGGAGGCAAAGCCTTTGGGACTTGAGGTCTCCTGGCTCAAGACCAAGGTCCAGGTGTTTGGAGACTTACTAGATGAAGCAGTACAGTCTGTTCATGCGTGTGGCGAGGACATTGAGATCTTGGAAAGTTTTACATACCTTGGTAGCGCAGTCCATAATGACGGCGGGTCACGTCAAGAAGTCTTACGGCGGATTGGCATAGCCCACGGTGTTATGGACTCGCTCAGCGGGAGTATTTGGCGTTGTCGGTACCTGTGCAGGAGGACAAAGATCCGGATCTTCAAGTCGCTTGTGATCCCTGTCTTACTCTATGGTTGTGAGACATGGACACTAAATAGTGACTTGAAGAGACGAATCAATGCCTTTGGTAATAAGTGTCTTCGCAGAATCATGGGGTATCGCTGGGATGATTACGTGTCAAATCAGCGATTGCACCGTGAAACTGAATCGAGGCCTATTACCTGCATAGTCCGTCAGCGCCAACTTCGGCTATATGGGCATGTGGCACGCTACCCTGAAACCAATGTATCTGTATCTGTCAATTGTATCTGTAAGAGACACTCCGGCGTGGAGGAGGCCAAGGGGGTGCCCACAAGGCTCGTGGCTGGGGCAAGTTGATGTTTCTTGTCGAGAGTTGCTTGGTATGGGAAAGGAGCCTGCATGGGAACTCGCGCGTGGTGACCCCCGGGAGTGGCGTCGTAGGGTGGGCGAGGCGACGCGCCCCCCGGCGTATGCCCCCAATGATTGATTGATTGATAGACATACGACAATCACGATAGTGTCACGAAGCTGCTACATAGATAACGATAGCGTCACGATAGACTTACGATAGCGCTGCGTTGGGTACAAAAATCGGGGAGCTTCCCGATTTTTTAGTGCATGCACGAACTTTTCGTGGCCTCGGCCGAGTGCGTCACGATCGGTTACGATGGACCCATAACCAGGACCATGACGGCGCTGCGCATTGCATTGTTGGCGCTTTCGTGGTTCCATTATGGAATGTGTGAAGGGGGCTTTAAGGGGAGGAAAGGGGAGGGGTACACGAAGGGGGACGGGGCTGGACGGCCGTTTCTTACTACATGTATATACGAAATAAGCGGTTGCATAGAGCCCCCAAGCTGCCATTATTTGCTATATTTTTTTGGTAAATTTTTACACTAGGACCGAAATTCCCTACACAATTGGGAGTGTGATTTCTGTTCACCTTACTGGATTCTAAGAAACATTCTCTCTATGAGCTTCCATCGCAAATCACTACTTTTGGAGATATAAGATGTTTTTAATAGGAAGGAGTGTATAGGAGATATGAAAAATAAACTAACCTAACCCCACCTTTTGACTCACTAACCTAATCTAACCTAACTTAATCCCACGATTTAACCTCCTAACTAAAGCCAAATCTGCATTAAAAAAGTGTCCGCGGCAAGGGAAGGTG
Organism: Chionoecetes opilio; assembly: GCA_016584305.1. Lineage (NCBI taxonomy): Eukaryota > Metazoa > Arthropoda > Malacostraca > Decapoda > Majidae > Chionoecetes > Chionoecetes opilio. Next base: position 60,952 of record JACEEZ010000506.1, read on the forward strand.
AGGCGATGCAGGTCACAAGAGGAAGAAGAGTGAGAGGCAAGTAAACACTAGTCTCTCGCTTCCCTATGAACAACATGTCATTTATCTCCAAAAGTAATGATTTGCGCCGGAAGCTCATAGATAAAGTTTCCTAGAATCCAGTAAGGTAAACAGTAACCACACTCCCAATTATGTAGGGAATTTCGGGGTAAATCTTAAGAACAAAGGCTCCACCCCCTATCTTCTTCTTCTTCTTCTTATAGCCAGCAAGCTTAGGGACATGGTGGGAAACCGGGATTTTTGGGTGGGGGAGCACACACATAAGGGAGATATGGCCCCACCAAAAAAAATTCCCTAAAACCCCTAAATTCTATCCTAAAAAAATCTCTAAACTAGGGAAATTTCCCTAGTTCATAGACTTTATCGGGGCCATATTTCCCTTATGTGTGTGCTCACCCACCCAAAAACCCGGGTTTCCACCATGTCCCCAAGCTTGCTGGCTAGAAGAAGAAGATAGGAAGTTGAGCCTTTATTCTAAAGATGACAAAACTCTACAGACCTAACCTAGCACCCCTCCTCGAGCCCCTCGTGCTGTGCACTAACCTAACCTAACCTGCCCTAACCTAACGGGGGGGGGGGGGGGGGGGGGGGGGGCTCGCCCCCCCCCCCCCCCCCCCCCCCCCCCCCCCCCCGTGCTGTGCACTAACATGCCCTAACCTGACCTAGCCTACTCGTCTTCCATTGCGCATCTCGCTGGACTTAGTTTTTCTCATGAACCTGAAATTTAATATCGGCCATGTAGGCAAAGTAAGGATCGCCACTCATTAAAAACTAAACAGATGTGTTAAGGACAGTAAGTATAATACGCAGAGCCAACATTTGGGTCAGCTAAGCGTGGAGCCCTTGTTCTTAAGATTTTCCAATTTCGGTCCTAGTGTAAAATAATACCATTTTTTTTTAAAGAATCTAGTCTCTTAATTTTCCCTTTAAAGTGCACCAGATAGATGCATTTGAATATAAAAAGTGAGCCCCCGGACAAACCTTAAGGCCTGTCCAGACGAGCGGGCCTGATCGGCGGGCATGCCTGTTATCGGGTACATTTGACGGGCTAACCATCAAACTGTCCAAGTCCCCGTTGAGCGAAATCACCGTGCAGTGCCCGGTGAGGAGCTTTGACGCTGCCAGACAAAGTTAACATTGTGTACCCATAGCAGGCTTGCCTCCCACATCCCTATAGGAACTACCTCTTGTAGGTCTCACGGCCTCTTGTAGCTTCCTTATTTTCTTATGTTATCCCACGTCGTTGTAACACTGTTCACATCAGGAACTTGCGATGTCTACACAATACTTTCTTCCTCTCAGTAATACTGGGTGCCATGTTTATCGTACCGCACTCCACAACCTACTGGCATCGTCGGGCACGCCCGCCAATTCATGGATTTGGCCGTGTGAACAACATTCACGGGCATGCCCGGTAGAATTTGCCCGCTGGGCACGCCCGCTCGTCTGGACAGGGCTTTTAGAGGACTTGGAATCCCGGGCCCCCATCATAGTTTTACAAAATTGGACCCCGAAACAGCCTTTCGCATAGGGCCCCCAAAAGGCTAGTAACGGCACTGGGGTGGGTGGGGGGGTGGGGTGGAGGGTACAAAGGGAAAGGATGGTGATGCATACACACACACACACACACACACTCTCTTTTCTGAATAGCTATGCGTCTTTTTCAATACTCAGACCAATTAAATAGTCAGTGAAATAACTTGATCTGATTTACTACAAGGTATTCAATAAGCGGGAGGGGGGGAGGGAGGGAGGGAGGGAAGCAAGGCGAGGAAGGAGAAGAGCACCATTAAGACTTATCATGCCTAATACTACTAATACAGACAGATGGTTTTCCTTTAAAGCTACAGAATAATTATCGTTCATCTGAGTTTGATGTGAGGGATGAGATGAGGTGTTTGTGTTTATAAAGTGTTGTGTTAAAAGCCAACATGTTCAACGCCTTCATAACCTCACTTCCTCGACACACACACACACACACACTTGCCAAGGCAGCAGCAACAGCAGGAGGAGGAAGAGCACCGCCCGCCCGCCCATCACCGCGGCCACGCCCTCACTGCCTCGCCCACCAACCAAACCTCCGAGACTCGCTGCTTCGCTCCGCTGTTTCGAAACCTTAAAGAATCACCAAGTAACACCTTTACCTTTCCTTAATTAAACACTCACTCACCACCCACCAAGTCTTGGCGTTATGCACCACCAACACCACTACTAATGATGACCGTCACCACAACAACATCACCACAAATCATAACCAAGATTATATATGATCTACAATCTACTTGAAAAAAAAGTGTCGCCTGGCAACTCTACCAGCAAACTCGAGTGTTGATTGGCTGTTGTTTCTCAGCCGCTCTGACGTGTCGCCTGCTTATTGGTCGACAGCCATCACGAGTAATTACCTCACTGCTTCACTGACTATTTGAGCTAATCTTGTACTACTGTGAACTCTTCGGTCATCTTTGTTGTTTGGAAGCAGGAAACATAGGTATATACTTGTGGCGGACATGTATGGGATCAAAGAAATGCTGTTTATGAATGCACATTACACAATTGTTGATTAGCATGAAGATTTACAAGCATGAGAGAGAGAGAGAGAGAGAGAGAGAGAGAGAGGAGATATTTTGATCCTATCTAAACAATTTGCCCGTACTACCAACTACAAGGTTACTGACGATACTAAGTATTGCCACCACGCCAGGATGGACACAAGCGGCAGTGGGCGGGATCGAACACAGGGACGCTGCATGCTAGATCACGCCTCTGCCACTGAGCTACCCTGCTGCACGCCGGACCACCTTCAGGATGCCTCACGGCCTCCTCCTCCCCTTCCCTGCTGCACGCCGGACCACCTTCAGGATGCCTCACGGCCTCCTCCTCCCCTTCCCTGCTGCACGCCGGACCACCTTCAGGATGCCTCACGGCCTCCTCCTCCCCTTCCCTGCTGCACGCCGGACCACCTTCAGGATGCCTCACGGCCTCCTCCTCCCCTTCCCTGCTGCACGCCGGACCACCTTCAGGAGGCCTCACGCCGCCCTCCTCCTCCCCTTCCCTGCTGCACGCCGGACCACCTTCAGGAGCCTCACGCCCCTCCTCCCCTTCCCTGCTGCACGCCGGACCACCTTCAGGATGGCCTCACAGCCCCCTCCTCCCCTTACCCTGCTGCACGCCGGACCACCTTCAGAGGACCTCACACCCCCCTCCTCCCCTTCCCTGCTGCACGCCGGACCACCTTCAGGAGGCCTCACACCCCCCTCCTCCCCTCCCTGCTGCACGCCGGACCACCTTCAGGAGGCCTCACACCCCCCTCCTCCCCTTACCCTGCTGCACGCCGGACCACCTTCAGGAGGCCTCACACCCCCCTCCTCCCCTTCCCTGCTGCACGCCGGACCACCTTCAGGAGGCCTCACACCCCCTCCTCCCCTTCCCTGCTGCACGCCGGAACACCTTCAGGAGGCCTCACCCCCCCCCTCCCCTTCCCTGCTGCACGCCGGACCACCTTCAGGAGGCCTCACACCCCCCTCCTCCCCTTCCCTGCTGCACGCCGGACCACCTTCAGGAGGCCTCACACCCCCTCCCCCCTTCCCTGCTGCACGCCGGAACACCTTCAGGAGGCCTCACAGCCCCCCCCTCCCCTTCCCTGCTGCACGCCGGACCACCTTCAGGAGGCCTCACACCCCCTCCTCCCCTTCCCTGCTGCACGCCGGACCACCTTCAGGAGGCCTCACACCCCCCTCCCCCCTTCCCTGCTGCACGCCGGACCACCTTCAGGAGGCCTCACACCCCCCTCCTCCCCTTCCCTGCTGCACGCCGGAACCACCTTCAGGAGGCCTCACACCCCCTCCTCCCCTTCCCTGCTGCACGCCGGAACACCTTCAGGAGGCCTCACACCCCCTCCTCCCCTTCCCTGCTGCACGCCGGACCACCTTCAGGAGGCCTCACACCCCCTCCTCCCCTTCCCTGCTGCACGCCGGACACCTTCAGGAGGCCTCACCCCCCTCCTCCCCTTCCCTGCTGCACGCCGGAACACCATTCAGGAGGCCTCACACCCCCTCCTCCCCTTCCCTGCTGCACGCCGGAACCACCTCAGACCACAAACATCCATCCCATGTCCGCTACACTGCCTCGGCCGCACCAGGAGCTCGCGGACATCCACCCAGATGTGAGTGTGGCGTGCTGTTGTGGTGCCTACATCCTTGGCCCTTCCCTCACACCAGAACACACCCAGGCAGCATGCGAACCCAATGCTATCGTCCTGTTGGTCGCAGCGGTACAGCCTCGGAGGCTGCACACCCCGCCCTGCCACAGCGCTGCGACGCGCCAACATAAACAATGCAGCAAGGAGATCATGTGACTCATCATGCAGAACGCCAAGCACATACACACGGATCATCATCCATTATGATGGTCATGTGATGTGTGGCTGAGCGTAGCTTCCAGGGCTGCGCTTACGAGACGAGGACAACTCATGCAGGCACACTCTGCCAGGTCAACGCGGACTGTTTCAAGACCAGTGCAAGTGGAGTATTGTGGTGCGGGGCGAGGTAGAGATACACATGCCTACATTTCAACATGCAGGATTGGACATGGCTCTAAGGAATGCATAAAACGCCAACATTACCCGAAAACCTCATTGAGCATAGTTTTTTTTCGACGAGGCCTCCAAGTGGTATTGAAAGGACACACAGGCTGTGCCATACACTCTCCAACTTATAAATTCCCCTACACCGCACAGGCACCTGGCGGATTATTTGGACGAGAAAACACAACACGCCACATTCACATCCATGGAACGCCTAAACATCAACCAAACCAAACCCAAGAACACCAAGCAACATTTCTCAACGACCCCCAAGTGTCTTCTTTACAAGCCTATCACAGAAGCATCATCTCATAGCACTCTTTCCGCCCGGCACATTACTGGTGGATGGTGTGGTGCCACGGTAGGTGATCAAGCACAGACCCCACCACAAACAAACAACTAGCACGACAACAACGAGTAAAACAAAAAAATAGGAGTTGTCTTTCTGTGCGTTGAGTTCTCATGTGGTTGGTGGCTGGGTGTTGTATGTGTGGTGGTGGTGTGTGTTTCTGTTGTGTTTACAGGGCCAGAGCACAGCTCGTGTGCCCAGTGTCCATATTCAAATTTTTTTCATCTTGTGTGCTTGGTTGTTGGCCGAAGCCACCCGCGTGAGAGCTAGGTCACAACCGGCTAACCGGTACCGATTCATGTGTGGTGGACAGGGGCTCGTGTTTTTGAGAGAACTGCCCAGCCCATATGTTTATCTGCTCCGCCCTGGTGGACGAACCCAGGACTTCTCGACTGTGAATCGAGCGTGCAACCGCTTGACACTACCCTTACCTGTAGAGGCCTTAGGGTTGTTTGCTCGCGGGTGTGCGGCTGCTGTGTGTGTTCCTTGTGTGTGGTGGTGTGTGTGTGTGTGTGTGTGTGTGTGTGTGTGTGTGTGTGTGTGTGTGCTGTGTGATGTGTGTGCTGTGTGTCTGTGTGTGGTGTGCTGTGTGTATGGTGTGTGTGCGTGTGTGTGTATGGTGTGTGTGCGCGTGTGTGTGTGTATGGTGTGTGTGCGCGTGTGTGTGTGACTGTGTGTGCGTGCATGCGTGTGTGTGTGTGACTATGTGTGTGTGTGTGTGACTGTGTGTGTGTGTGTATGACTGTGTGTGTGTGTGTGTGACTGTGTGTGTGTGATGTGTGTGTGTGTGTGTGTGTGATGTGTGTGTGTGTGTATGACTGTGTGTGTGTGTGTGATGTGTGATGTGTGTGTGTGTGTGTGTGTGTGTGTGTGTGTGTGTGTGTGTGTGTGTGTGTGTGTGTGTGTGTGTGTGTGTGTGGTGTGTTGTGATGTGTGGTGTTGTGTGTGTGTGTGTGTGTGTGTGTGTGTGTGTGTGCCTGTGTGTGTGTGAGTGTGTGTGTGTGTGTGTGACAGACCTGAAAAACAACTCCTAAAGCCAGTCGTAAACACAGCTTTTCTTTATTCCCTGATGCATTCTTGTATTACATTAACGTAACTGTTTCCAGCATTCAGGGTGGAGTTTAGAGCCACGCCCTCAGACTCGACCCCCCAAGGCCCATCGCGCCTCACGGACTCCCACTTCTACGAGACTCCCCGTCTTGATGCCCCCCCACGCCCTCCACAAGGCTACGAGTCCCACATATACGATACTGTGGGCCTCTACGATGACGTGGCGCCCCCTGGGCAGGCTGAGGCGCGAGAGGTGGAGTGTGACGTGTACGACACCCTGCCAGGCCTTGGACAACGGCCCGAGTCACCCTTGTACATGACGGTCATCTAGACACCAGGCAGCAGGCAGGGAGGGAATACAACACACACTAAGTATTCAAACAACTGCAGGTAATCAACATGATGTGTTCGATAACGTGGGAGTTCACACACACTTGAGCAAAGGGTTGGGGCGTGTGAGATTCCAGCTTTACCCAAAGATTTGGGTACATAAAAGGGTTAATTGTGCCACCCTTGGGGCACAGTTCATGTCCCACTGTGGCCCACCCTTGGGGCACAGTTCATGTCCCACTGTGCCCCACCCTTGGGGCACAGTTCATGTCCCACTGTGTCCCACCCTTGGGGCACAGTTCATGTCCCACTGTGCCCCACCCTTGGGGCACAGTTCATGTCCCACTGTGCCCCACCCTTGGGGCACAGTTCATGTCCCACTGTGCCCCACCCTTGGGGCACAGTTCATGTCCCACTGTGCCCCACCCTTGGGGCACAGTTCATGTCCCACTGTGGCCCACCCTTGGGGCACAGTTCATGTCCCACTGTGCCCCACCCTTGGGGCACAGTTCATGTCCCACTGTGCCCCACCCTTGGGGCACAGTTCATGTCCCACTGTGCCCCACCCTTGGGGCACAGTTCATGTCCCACTGTGCCCCACCCTTGGGGCACAGTTCATGTCCATGTGCCCCACCCTTGGGCACAGTTCATGTCCCACTGTGCCCCACCCTTGGGGCACAGTTCATGTCCTGTGCCCACCCTTGGGCACAGTTCATGTCCACTGTGCCCCACCCTTGGGGCACAGTTCATGTCCCACTGTGCCCCACCCTTGGGGCACAGTTCATGTCCCACTGTGCCCCACCCTTGGGGCACAGTTCATGTCCCACTGTGCCCCACCCTTGGGGCACAGTTCATGTCCCACTGTGCCCACCCTTGGGGCACAGTTCATGTCCCACTGTGCCCCACCCTTGGGGCACAGTTCATGTCCCACTGTGCACCACCCTTGGGACACAGTTCATGTCCCACTGTGCCCCACCCTTGGGGCACAGTTCATGTCCCACTGTGCCCCACCCTTGGGGCACAGTTCATGTCCCACTGTGCCCCACCCTTGGGGCACAGTTCATGTCCCACTGTGCCCCACCCTTGGGGCACAGTTCATGTCCCACTGTGCCCCCCCCTCCACCCACCCTTGGGGCACAGTTCATGTCCCACTATGTCCCACCCTTGGGGCACAGTTCATGTCCACTGTGCCCACCCTTGGGGCACAGTTCATGTCCCACTGTGCCCCACCCTTGGGGCACAGTTCATGTCCCACTATGTCCCACCCTTGGGGCACAGTTCATGTCCCACTGTGCCCCACCCTTGGGGCACAGTTCATGTCCCACTGTGCCCCACCCTTGGGGCACAGTTCATGTCTCATTGTGCCCCACCCTTGGGGCACAGTTCATGTCCCACTGTGCCCCACCCTTGGGGCACAGTTCATGTCCCACTGTGCCCCACCCTTGGGGCACAGTTAATGTCCCACTGTGGCCCACCCTTGGGGCACAGTTCATGTCCCACTGTGCCCCACCCTTGGGGCACAGTTCATGTCCCACTGTGCCCCACCCTTGGGGCACAGTTCATGTCCCACTGTGCCCCACCCTTGGGGCACAGTTCATGTCCCACTGTGCCCCACCCTTGGGGCACAGTTCATGTCCCACTGTGCACCACCCTTGGGGCACAGTGGGACACAAATAAAAATATATTGTTTTGAGGACCACAGCTTTTTCAAACAAGTTGCTCGTTTCTTTTGCATATGCTTATTAATGCTTAATGGTAATAGTTCCTTTCCAGTATTTCAGTTTTGTAATAGCTGTTGAAATATAGGAGTTATAGTGTCACCATTATTGGTGTCCCTTTGTGCCCCACTCTCCCCTACACTACTATAGCTCATCTCAAACTTATTACTCTAACATTGCTGCATTTTGTCTAAGGTTAAGTAACTCAAAGCCATGACCACCACTTTCTCAAAGACTGATTTAATAGTTATCTTCAACTGTATCGTGTAGGTCCCTTTACACTAGATCAGTTACATATTTAGTTTATGCACTGTCTCTTGGGTTCCTCTACATAATGTAACGTCCGTATACATATATAAGGATCTTTTTCTGCCCCAATAAGTAAAGAAGAGGGATGGGCGTTTGGGCGCCCATGATGCTAAGATAATGCTTCTTCAAACTAGGTCTTGTAGGTTCCTCCTCACAGAATCTGTCACATATTCAGCTTCTGCAGCGCCTATATAGTACCTAATTGTAACTTTAGCGTCCGTATTTATTATATAAAGACTTATTTCGCATTCGATAAGTTCTGAGGAGGAGATGGGCGTTCCTAAGCGGCGGCCATTTTGAGTTTTTCCTACGATTAACTTTGGTATTAAGGGGTTTAGAAGTCCTCGCCAGCACTATTAAGTTTTTACCAAACTTAACAGTAAAGATTAAGCAGAGTGAGTCAGGATAACAGTGAGTGTGAAGTTAAGCGTAAAGTCGGGAGTTAATACCAAAGTTTAGTATTAATTGTAAGTGAGGATACGGGCCTTGGGTCTTTTTTATAACTCTAGGGAAGTCTTTCTCTAGGAAAACCCCTGTCTCTAGGAAAACCCCTGTCTCTAGGAAAACCCCAGGTCAACAGGACGCGAGAAGCGATGATAAGAAGGCCGCGCAAGGCTCTTTGTAAACATGACATTTATCGTCTTGATTATAGTGTTTTTTTCACGTTTCTTTATGAAGTACAAGTCGAGGATTTTGTTAAGACTTGCAATTTACTTTAATGGTGTTAAGTAATATTTTAAAACAGATTGAGGCTATGGAGCGAGGCAGCACACGTGTGAGGGATGCGACTCAGGACGTTGTTATCACGCGATAGTAATTAGAGAGAACTGCAACTCCGAAATGCCAGGGGTCGCTGGCAGTTTTAACTCACAATTTGGTGAAAAGTTGGTCAACTTGAAAGAAAAATATGGGCTTATTCCACTGCACTTAAAACACAAAAGTATAATATTAAGAACGATTTTCTTCTATATGTATATTGTATAGAAGCCTGATTCTGTAAAACATTGTATATAACCAAATAACCAAGTAGGTTATAGTTGAGGAGGCGAGGTAAATGCTACTCTATGATATTATATAGTCAATAACGTATGTTTAGAAGTTATCTATACCTAGGCAGTCATATGTTTCTGTTATTATTGTGTATCAATCAGATAGAAAGCCTGGAAGTGCAATGAGTCGACGCGTGAAGTGGCAATGTTTTGATTCAATCTCCCCGCCACAATCTCCCCGCCCACCACTCCCCGCCGCGGCGTGTCGCCTCCACAATTATAACCTACATTGTCGCAGCAACAAGCCGATTTCGGCATTCTTTATTCTTCGTTTTTCCAAGGCATTGCTTATTGTATTTTGACAAGCGTTTGCCAGACGCAGCAGTACTGTCTTAGAAAACAGTGTGAACATCGCCCAAATTTTACATGCCACAATATACATGTAAAAAATATATTAAGCTCTGTTACTCGAGGCGAGTAATTTGCATTAAATTGCTATCTTAGAACGTTCAATCGTAATGCATGTCATGCATACACTTACTAGAACAACAGAAGAACGTTCTTTTTTAGTATTCAGATGCGGTGCATTCATTGCGAAATTGATTTATGAAAAATATTAGTCGCGGAGGGAAAACACAGTAGACCAACCTTTGAGTTAAAACTGCCAGCGACCACTGGCATTTCTCGAGTTTCAGTTCTCTCTAATTGGAGAGAACTGAAACTCGAGAAATGCCAGTGGTCGCTGGCAGTTTTAACTCAAAGGTTGGTCTACTGTGTTTTCCCTCCGCGACTAATATTTTTCATAAATCAATTTCGCGATAAATATTGATGCACCGCATCTGAATAATAAAAAAAAACGTTCTTCTGTTGTTCTAGTAAGTGTATGCATGACATGCATTACGATTGAACGTTCTAAGATAGCAATTTAATGCAAATTACTCGCCTCGAGTAGCAAAGCTTAATATATTTTTTACATGTATATTGTGGCATGTAAAATTTGGGCGATGTTCACACTGTTTTCTAAGACAGTACTGCTGCGTCTGGCAAACGCTTGTCAAAATACAATAAGCAATGCCTTGGAAAAACGAAGAATAAAGAATGCCGAAATCGGCTTGTTGCTGCGACAATGTAGGTTATAATTGTGGAGGCGACACGCCGCGGCGGGGAGTGGTGGCGGGGAGATTGTGGCGGGGAGATTGAATCAAAACATTGCCACTTCACGCGTCGACTCATTGCACTTCCAGGCTTTCTATCTGATTGATACACAATAATAACAGGAACATATGACTGCCTAGGTATAGATAACTTCTAAACATACGTTATTGACTGTATAATATCATAGAGTAACATTTACCTCGCCTCCTCAACTATAACCTGCTTGGTTATTTGGTTAAATACATGTTTTACAGAATCAGGCTTCTATACAATATACATATAGAAGAAAATCGTTCTTAAAATTATACTTTTGTGTTTTAAGTGCAGTGGAATAAGCCCATATTTTTCTTTCAAGTTGACCAACTTTTCACCAAATTGTGAGTTAAAACTGCCAGCGGCCACTGGCATTTCGGAGTTGCAGTTCTCTCTAATTGTCGGCAGTGATAGAGACACAGAGGACAAGATAACGATGCCCTCCACGCTCGCCTTGCTGCCGCGCTCACGCACGCACGCACCACCACCATGTTTAACACTTTAACACTATATTATGTTTGCCTTTTAACAGTATTTGATAATTATTGTAACAAGGTATGTTGTTGCAAACAGCCCTTTGCAAGCAAAAGCTTTTTGGGCAATCAACAATTTATCTCTCAACTACTCCAGTAATGCTGTTTTGAGTGTAACACACACACACACACACACACACACCCACACACACACACACACACACACACGCACACACACACACGCACACACACACACATACTCACACACACTCAGATACACACAAACACACACACTCTCACACACACATACACACACAAAACACACACACACACACACACACCACACACACGCCACCACAGGCGAGGACCAACCATCACAGCCCTCAAGTGAACCTCCAGAGACTACCATCCGAGCCCTGGGTCACCACTGCCTACAGGCGCTATAGGCACAAATGTAAAAAAAAAAAAAAAAAAAAAAAACTCACATACACACACTCAGACAGACACACACACACACACACACAGACACACACACACACACACAACCACCACCATGTTTATATCTCAACTACTCCAGTAACGCTGTATTAAGTGTAACACCAACACGCACCCACCACAACACACACACACACACACACACACACACACACACACACCACACTCAGACACACACTCAGACACACACACACTCAGACACACACTCAGACACACACACACTCAGACACACACACACACACACGCACACACACACACTCAGACACACACACTCACACACACACACACTCAGACACACACACACACACACACACACACACACACACACACACTCAGACACACACTCACACACACACACGCACACACACACACGCACACACACACACGCACACTCAGACACACACACTCACACACTCACACACACTCAGACACACACACACACACACACACACACACACACACACAGACACACACACACACACACTCAGACACACACACACTCAGACACACACACACTCAGACACACACACTCAGACACACACACCCAGACAGACACACACACACACACACTCAGACACACACACACACTAACACACTCACGCTAACACACTCACATGGGTGTGTGTGGTGTGTGAGGTCCCATCATTGCCCAAAGATCGGTAATAATAAGCTCCAAGCTCGCACTGAGAGGGTGAAACTGGCGATCGCGAGCCAGCTGGCGTGGACAAGACCATGGGTGAATAACACAAACACACACACACACACAGTCATAATATTAACCATAGAGCACTGGTATACAGTGGTCTATGTATTTACCTTATTTGTCCAATATTTATAACAACAATATTTAAAAACAGTGTTATCAGCTTTGGTCTGAAAATGTTTAATGATAGGCCTCTTGATAAAAAAGTTCTCCTTACAACTACCAATGTAGTTAGATATAAGAGAGAAATTAGAAATTATTTACTTTATCAACAAAATATGTAATTGTTTTTATACTACAAGTATAAATATTGTATTAAGTTTATCTGCTCAATCTAATATAATTATTATAAAAAATATTTAATTCCTTAAAAAAAAAATTATTATAATTTTTTTTAATTATTTTATATATTATTATTATTATTATTATTATTATTATTATTAATACTATTATTTCTATTCTGCTACTACTATATAGGCTTATAATCATTCAGCTAGTCTAAGTTTCCACGCCCTCTAACATTACAGTAAAAAATATATGTGCGTCATGGAGCCTCGACTCGACGGACCGTGGCTAATGTTTATGACATTTGTATATATTACAACATTGTCTTATTATTACCAATAAATGTTTACTTACTTACTACACACACACACACACCACACACACAAATACACATGCAACACGCACACACACACACACACACACCAAACCACACACACACCGGCCGCACACCACACACTTCAACACACAACACCCACACCCACACACACAAACACACACACCACACACAGCACCAACCACCACCCTCAAGTGAAACACCACAAGACACCATCCACCCTGGTCACCACTGCCACACGCATACCACCCAACGCAAAAAAAAAAACAAAAAAGAAAAACCAAACACAACACCAGACAACCCACACACAACACACACACCCATAAAACCACCATACCTCTACAACAACCACCCCAAATTTTGTTTATATTCAAAACTCCAGTAACGTGTATTAAGATGCGTAAAATAATGCAATACCCACAAGTGAGAAGCCACACACAACAGAAACAGACAAAGTCTAACAAACACTATCAGACACGAAGGAAGGTTTGCATGAAACTCAATCAGATAAAACAATATTTTTTCAACACCCACAAAGTAATTCTATTAAAACATTTAACAACAACGCGATAAATACTGGCAAACAGCTCTTCACACACATTACCACAGCACACATACTACACAATCACGAAGCAATAACACACGTCACATCAGACACAATCGCAGCAAACGCACATCACGGCAGTGACAAGGGAAGGCAATCGAAACAAGTTCGTACTCCACAACCTAGCACTGTAATGACTTACACTACAACGAACATAACACATTACACACAGTATAAACAGACAAGCACGATGAAGCTATATCAAACGTACAACTTCAAGGCACACAACACTATGACACACAACTCAGGATGACAGCACAATATTGAACAACACGCAACGACTCAGCTACCCGTCACATCAATTCACGTGTTACACACGTTCACTGGGTGTGTGTGGTGTGTGATTGGTGCCGTCATTGCCCAAGATCCTGGTGTTGTCGGGCCTTCCACTGGCTCTGTCAGGCGTTAACTGGCTCGTCGTGTTCGTCACTGGCGTGGCAGTGGGTGTTCCACGCGCACAACACGTGCATTATCACCATCAGAGCATGCATAGCGCAACAGTGTCTATATTACCTCGGGGTCCATATTGTAACACAGTACTATTCCTGGGTATCCAGCTTGTCAAACACTGTTTATATCCTCTTGATAACAAAAGTTTCCTCCGGGTACCATAGCTCAAATGTGCTTAGATCCTCAGGCGTCAATAGTAACACTGTGCTATCAACACCATAGGTCAAACTGTTGTTTATCTCCTGGCGTCATCCATATCGCATAACGTTTATCCCATCTGCAGTATCATAGCGTAAACACTATTTATCCTCCTGGCGTACAAGCAAACAACTTGTTATCCTCTGGTTTACCAATATTGTTATCTCCTTATTACGCACATTATTATCCTCTTGCGTATATACGTCAACATGTGTTATTCTGGCGTACCTACTATACACTTGTTAATCCTTCCTGCTATCTAGAACGTTTATCCCTCCTGCGTACAATATAGCGCCAATGTGTATCCTCTGGCTCACCATGCGCTAAATGTGTTATCCTTTGTCATATAGCGTCAACATGTGTCTCTGTCATCCATAGCCACACTGTTACTCATGTTCATCCATACGTCAACACTGGCATCCCTCACTGCAATCCATGCAAACACTGGCACCCCTGCGTCACCATAGCGCCAACACGGTTATCCCTCCGGGCGCCCACCCACACACTTGCATACACAGCAACACTTGTATCCCTCCGCTCACCATGCGAACACACGCACCCTCTACGCACATACGCAACACGGACCCTCCTGCGTCACATGCCAACACCACCCTCCTGCAAACACCATAGCGCCAACACGCAAACCCCTCACAACCACACCATCCCCGCACCAACTCAACACTGTGCAAATCACTCCGGCGAAAGCACCAACACGTGACCCATGCGCACCATACGCCAACACTTACACCCACACGGTGCATACATGCGCCACCATGATCTCCCCCTATCATATCCTACGCCATACTGTGCTTCCTTGGCGTATCATAGGTAACATGCTCCCCTGTCGTACCAGGTAATGTGCTATCATCTGCGATCATACGTAAATGTCTATCCCCCGTGTATCATAGCACCACTGTGTTATCCTTTCATCCATAAAACCAAACACTGTGCACATCAGGTTATCCATAGCGTAACACTGAGTATTTGACTCATAACAGAACACTGTGCTATTCCTGGACGTTCACCCATAGCTCAATACTGTCTAATCCTCCGTGTCAATAGTAATTCTATTCCTTTCAAAGCGACACGTGCTAATACTTGGCTAAACATCCTAGCGCCAACACTGTGTTATCCCTCCTGTACTGACCATCGAAATAAAGACCCAACATAGTAAATCTGGCGTCATATTCCAAATTTTCCTCGTGGTCACCATAGCGCAACAATGTCGAAATTAGTGCGTCATCTAGCCAAACACTGGCTATCTCTGGGTCATCATACGTCAACTGCTTTTGCGTCATTCATAGCCACGATGTGCTTATCTCTGGCGTCATTTTATAAAAGGCTAATCTCATGGCGATTAGCGCTAATTTATCCCTTGGCGTCTTCCTAGCGCAACAGGTGCACCTCAGACGCAATCGATAGCGCAACACTGTGGTTTCAGGTGTATCTGCGCAAATGTGTATCCTCTAACGTTCATCCTGTGAACCGTCTTATTCCTCCTGGCGTCATCATAGCGCCACCGTGTTCTCATGGCCTTTCGTTCACATTGTGCTGATCCTTCCATGGCTTTCCTCACCAACACTGTGCTGTCTTTCATGGCGTTCCGTTCACTGTGTTCCCCTCTGGTTCATCCTTACGTCAACACTGTGCTATCTCGGCGTATCCAGTGCGTCTAACTGTGTACCTCGGTGTCATCAAGCGTATTGTTCGCTTCCTGGGTCATCTGGGGTTCACACTGTGTTTTCGTATCCTGACACCCAACACTGTGTTATCCCTCATGGCGTCATCCATAGCGCCAACACTGTGTTTATCCCTCCTGGCGTCATCCATAGCGTCAACACTGTGCTATCCCTCATGGCGTCATCCATAGCGTCCAACACTGTGCTATCCCTCCTGGCGTCATCCATAGCGCCAACACTGTGCTATCCCTCCTGGCGTCATCCATAGCGCCAACACTGTGTTATCCCTCATGGCGTCATCCATAGCGTCAACACTGTGCTATCCCTCCTGGCGTCATCCATAGCACCAACACTGTGCTATCCCTCATGGCGTCATCCATAGCGTCAACACTGTGCTATCCCTCCTGGCGTCATCCATAGCGTCAACACTGTGCTATCCCTCATGGCGTCATCCATAGCCCCAACACTGTGCTATCCCTCCTGGCGTCATCCATAGCGCAACACTGTGTATCCCTCATGGCGTCATCCATAGCGTCAACACTGTGCTATCCCCCCATGGCGTCATCCATAGCGTCAACACTGTGCTATCCCTCCTGGCGTCATCCATAGCGTCAACACTGTGCTATCCCTCCTGGCGTCATCCATAGCGCCAACACTGTGCTATCCCTCCTGGCGTCATCCATAGCGCCAACACTGTGTTATCCCTCCTGGCGTCATCCATAGCGCCAACACTGTGCTATCCCTCCTGGCGTCATCCATAGCGCCAACACTGTGCTATCCCTCCTGGCGTCATCCATAGCGCCAACACTGTGTATCCCTCCTGGTGTCATCCATAGCGTCAACACTGTGCTATCCCTCATGGCGTCATCCATAGCGTCAACACTGTGTTATCCCTCCTGGCGTCATCCATAGCGTCAACACTGTGCTATCCCTCATGGCGTCATCCATAGCACCAACACTGTGCTATCCCTCCTGGCGTCATCCATAGCGTCAACACTGTGCTATCCCTCTGGGTCATCCATAGCGCCAACACTGTGCTTATCCCTCCTGGCGTCATCCATAGCGTCAACACTGTGTTATCCCTCATGGTGTCATCCATAGCGCCAACACTGTGTTATCCCTCCTGGCGTCATCCATAGCGTCAACACTGTGCTATCCCTCATGGTGTCATCCATAGCGTCAACACTGTGCTATCCCTCCTGGCGTCATCCATAGCACCAACACTGTGTTATCCCCGTCTCATGCGCACGTGTTCCTATTCACCATAGCGCAACACTGTGTATCCCTCATGGCGTCATCCATAGCGCCAACACTGTGCTATCCCTCCTGGCGTCATCCATAGCGCCCAACACTGTGCTTATCCCTCATGGCGTCATCCATAGCGTCCAACACTGTGCTATCCCTCATGGCGTCATCCATAGCGTCAACACTGTGCTATCCCTCATGGCGTCATCCATAGCGTCAACACTGTGCTATCCCTCCTGGCGTCATCCATAGCGTCAACACTGTGCTATCCCTCCTGGCGTCATCCATAGCGTCAACACATACCAGTCACTCCCCCTTCACACACAAATCTTTCCTTTGCTATATAAATTGTCTGTTGTTAGCCATAAAATTACGAAAAGTAGCTGAATATACCAAATTAGTTAGTCGACACGGATACTAAATAGGTCATATCAAAGACTTTGGTCATATCTACAAAATATTGCTTATATTCACTAAAAATCGTCTAATAGTCGCCAAATTACAATGGAAATTACGTTCTGGGCCTCAAGGGGTTATGCAAGGTAGTGCTGCAAGGTAAAACATGCTGGGTACCTGACTGGCCCTGAGGAGTTAATTAACATGTATTGCCCTGCACCCAGGTGATCTATTATACATTATAAAGGAATGTGATGGTTATTAATAGATGGATATGATCAATTATTCGGTGTTAGGCGATTTGTATTTCTTGAATAGCTACCACCACCACTACTACCACTACTACTACTGCCACTGCCACTACCTACCACCACCACCACCACCACCACTACTACTACTACTACTATTACTATTTCTACTATGTTATTTGCAGAGCTGGGCGCGACTTTAATTTTTTCAGGTGCGACTTTGCCGCCGGACCTGGTGCGACTGCAACTCTGCGACTCTATTTTTGGCCCCCCCAGTGCGACTTGCGACTTTGCGACTTTGCGACTGCGACTTATTTTTCCCGGTGCGACTCCGCTAAATTACAAAGTAAACTTTAGCGCGATAACAGAAACATGCTTTTATAAGGCAGAAAAACACATATTTATTCATTTTTTAGTTCAAACAGCCTAAACTAACTACTACAGGTCCTCCTCCTCCTCCTCTACGTCCTCCTGGCCAGGAGGCCTCGTAAGAGCCCCGCATTCCGAATGCCGCGCCGATGCCGCGGCAATTTCTTTCAAAAAAGTCGTCTTTGTTTCTGTTCAAAGTTGCGGAAAATTGTCGCGTGCGACTTTGCTGAGTCCGACTTTTTCAAAACGTTTGCGACTTTCGACTTTGCGACTTCGAAATTCATAGTGCGGCAAAGTCGCAAAGTCGCAACTCGGTGCCGCAACTCGGTGCCGCAACTCGGTGCCGCAACTCGGTGCCGCAACTCGGTGCCGCAACTCGGTGCCGCAACTCGGTGCCGCAACTCGGTGCCGCAACTCGGTGCCGCAACTCGGTGCCGCAACTCGGTGCCGCAACTCGGTGCCGCAACGCCCAGCTCTGGTTATTTGTAACCTTTGTCTAAATTAAGTATAGTTATCAGACAGATATCACACGCTTCATGATGTAAATATTGATAACAACTAAAATAACCAATGATAATAATAATAACAATAACATAAATAATAACAATAATAAGTATATACCTATTGATATCAACGCTTAACCCCTTGAGACCCAGAGCGTAATTTCCATTGTAATTTGGCGACCATTAGACGATTTTTAGTAAATCTAAGCAATGTTTTATAGATATGACCTGTTTAGTATCCTTGTCGACTAACTAATTTGGTATATTCAGTTACTTTTCGTAATGTTATGGCTAACAACAGACAATTTTTTATAGCAGAGGAAAGATCTGGGCGTGAATGGGTTTAAGGCGTTTTCTGCGGGGGAGCAAAAGAAAAAATTTCGCTTGCTGTTCAGCCTGCTGAGAAAATGCTTGCCCGACCGGCAAGAGATTTCTTGCTGGAGCAAGAAAAGTACGTCAGTGAAGTGCGTCAGCGTTCGGCTGACGTGGCGATGCTTTCTGCTTCAATAAAAG
>JACEEZ010000506.1:85000-95000 GCA_016584305.1 Chionoecetes opilio
ACTTGTTCCATCGATCAACGACTCGCACATTGAAATAATTTTTACGGAGATCAGTGATGCAACGTTGACCGTTTAGTTTTAAACCATTATTTCTTGTTGTCACTTGAGTTGAAAGCTCGAATAGGTTCTCTTGATTAATGACATCGAATCCTTTTAGGATCTTAAAGGTTTCTATCAAGTCCCCACGGATTCTTCGATCCTTTAAGGAAAACATATTAAGTTTCCGCAGTCTCTCTTGAGGAGGAGGAGGAAGAGGAGGAAAAGGAGGAGGAGGAAGAGGAAGAGGAAGAGGAAGAGGAGGAAGTGGAGGATGGAGGTAAGAAATGAGGAAGTCAAGGAAGAGGATCAAGCATGCAGGTATTTAATTACTCTCCTCTTCTTCCTCCTCCTTGAGCCGGCATGAGAGCGCCCTTGAAATGGAATGATAAAAGTAAGAGGAGGAGAAGGAGGAGGAATACATTTTTCATCACTCCTTAAGGTTATAGCTTCCGTGGTATTTTGGGGACAAGAAATAGACACACACACACACACTCAGACAAACACACACACACACATATACACACAGGCAGACACCCACAAACACACACACACACACACACACACACACACACACACACACACACACACACACACATATACACACAGGCAGACACCCACAAACACACACGCACACACACACACACATATACACACAGGCAGACACACACACACATGTACACACAGGCAGACACACACACACACACATATACACACAGGCAGACACACACACACACAGACAGACAGACAGGCAGACACACACACACACACACACATATACACACAGGCAGACACACACACACAGACAGACAGACACAGACACACACACACATACACACACACATAATACACACACACAGACAGACAGATACACACACACACACACAGGCACAGGCACACACACACACACACAGACTGACACACACACACAGACAGACACACACACACACACACACAAATACACCACACACACACACACACACACACACACACACACACACACACACACAAGAGCTATAGATACATAAAAGATAAGTAATTTAACATGTCTTGATCAGGGCTGAGCTCGCGATCGTCAGCCATTATCTTCCTGGAAAGAGTTTAGAGCTCATAGAGACTGATGTATTTGTGAGACTGGGAACTTTTAGACCACACACACCCCATCCTCTTGCTCAAGGGGGACAGTAACTTATGTTTTGTCGGCGAAAAGCTTTTGATGCATGAGCGAGCTTCGAACCTAAAACCTGCTGAGTGGTAGGCCGTGTGTGTGTGTGTGTGTGTGTGTGTGTGTGTGTGTGTGTGTGTGTGTGTGTGGAGGAGGTAGAATAGAAGAATCACGCTAGAAATAACACCGTCTTCTTCTTCTTTTTCTTCCTCCTCCTCCTCCTCCTTCCGCATGTTCTTCCTCGAAAGTGCGTCGAATTTAATTTTCATCCAATCCTTCCTCACGAAATGTCACCCGAAGCTACTGAGGAGGAGGAGGAGGAGGAGGAGGAGGAGGAGGAAGGAGAGTGAGAGAGGAGGTTTCTTGCTTGTTTGATCCCCCTCCTCCTCCATTCCTCCTCTCCCTCCTGCTCCTCCTCCTGCTCCTCCTCCTCCTCGTGACACATTTGCAGAAGAGGGGCAACAGAAGATATTATATTGGTGGTTATCATGTACACAATAACGTTCCGCGAAAAGAAAAATAATATGGTACCCGGAATAGGAGGAGGAGGAGGAGGAGGAGGAGGAGGAGGAGGAATACATAGGAATACATAGGAATAACAGATATCAGGACACCCTTTGGTCAATAACGAGGGTATCTGCTGAACTACATACTACTAACTATCAAACTACATGTAAGAGAACAGTTGGAAAAGGATACCATGTTCCTAAAGAAGATAGGGACATGGAAGTCTCATAGTGAAGAATGATAGGATATGAAGTATGCTAACTACAACTACCACTAACACTAATCGATCCGGGGGACGTTATAATATTACCCGCAGAGCAATATCAAAACCCATTTAATGAACAGTACGCGTCTAGTCTGTTTTTAATTGAAGTTACTGTGCTGGCTTCGACAACATTTGCTGGTAATTTGTTCCATCGATTGACAACTCTTGACATTTCTTTTTGTCTCTTGGTTTCTTGTTGTCACGTGCTAAGAAAGCTCGAACAAGTTCTCTTGATTAATTATATCAAAACCTTTAAGGATCTTAAGTTTATATAAAGTCCCCACGGATTCTACGATTCTTATAGTGACACCTGTGATGTTATAGGTAAAGGTCCGTTTTCTGTGACGGTCAACCCTCAGTTTTAGGCTCATGCTGCCACCTATTGTCCCTCCGCCACAATATTACTCGTCTTGAAGTAATTCACTTCCTAATCCACTTGAAGTCGCAGTCGCAAGAACAGGTATGCATCACGCGGGTTTCTTCGGCCACTCGACGATGGATTTACAGTTGCTCCTTGGTGGGACTTAAACTCGGGACCTTGTGTTCACCTCCCAGGTTCCTGTCGACCGCGTTAAAGTTGGCCAAAAGAGTTGCCCCGGCAGGACTCGAACTCGGGACATCGAGCTCACCACTCCAAGACGCTAACCCCTCGGCCACCGCCTGCCCAAAATCCTTTTCCTGTAGTACTTCAATTAACGCCTTGTTTTACATCTGATAGTTATATTTGAGGTTATCGTTGCCTATATGCATTACTTTACATATATCGGAATTGAAATTGAATAGCCATTTCCTATCCGATAGTTTGTCTAGATCAAATTGAGAGAGAGAGAGAGAGAGAGAGAGAGAGAGAGAGAGAGAGAGAGAGAGAGAGAGAGAGAGAGAGAGAGAGAGAGAGAGAGAGAGAGAGAGAGAGAGAGAGAGAGAGAGAGAGAGAGTAAAAAAGTGAGAGAAAGAAAGAGAATAAAGAGAATCACCCTCTCCTTATTCTCACAGTCAGACCACATTAGGAGGAAGGGCATAAGAGGGGAAGAGAGAGGAAGATAGCTCACTCCCCTTCCATTTCCCCTCATCATATCCCCTTGTCACGATAGCTAAGTTATCAAGGGACACACAAACATACATTCCTCCCCTCACTTTCCCCTCTTTCTCTCTCTTTTCCCCCTTCTTTTCCATATTTCCCTCGTTTCATTCTTACATATATCTCTTTCCTCTCTAATATTTTCCCCTCTTTAATGTTCTTTTATTGTGTCCTATCATCCTCTTCCCCTCTCTCTCTCCTACCCCTCCTCCTACCTCTCTTTCCCCTCAACCTGCACGCACGTTTGGGGTAATTTACACGCCTCGGGAGGACAACGTCTCATCTGTACCCTAAATCTACCTGAAATTATGACTCTTCTGGTCACTAAGAGAAAAAAAGAGTGAGTTTGGGTCACGGATGATTTGTAACTCTCTCTCTCTCTCTCTCTCTCTCTCTCTCTCTCTCTCTCTCTCTCTCTCTCTCTCTCTCTCTTTCTGGTAACTAGGAGAAAAAAAGAGAGCGAGTTTGGGTCACGGATGATTTGTAACTCTCTCTCTCTCTCTCTCTCTCTCTCTCTCTCTCTCTCTTCTGTAACTCAGCAAAAAAAGACGAGTTTGGGTCACGGATGATTAATTTCTTGGTAACTCATCATCTCCTCTCTCCTCTCTCTCTCTCTCTCTCTCTCACTAATGCTTATCAAACTGTATAAATAATATGATCATAAATTAACTGTGGTGAACAAGAAAAAATAGAGAGCGAAATAAACAAACTATATTTTCATTCGTTTGTACTAATGAATAATGATAAATAAGATAATAAATAGAAAAATGAAATAATGAGAACAATGAAAAATGAGTAAAGGGAAAAAATAGAATATTATGATTATGTAAAGAGAAAAATAGAGAAATTTATTAAAAGATCAATGAAAGAAAGAAAGAAAACAAAAAAAACAATGAATAGATAAAGAGAAAATAAAGAAAGAAGAATGAAGAAAAGAGGAAATAGAAAAAACAATGAAAGAAGAAATAAAGAAAAATAAGAAAAGATGAAAAAGGAAAAAAGAGGAAAATAAAGAAAAAACAATGAAAGAGGAAAATAAAGGAAAAATACAATGAAAGAAGATGGAATAAAGAGGAAAATCAAGGAAAAAACAATGAAAGATGAAAAAAAAGGGAAAAAAAATGAAAGAGGAAAGAGGAAAATCAAGGAAAAAACAAGGAAAGAAGAGGAAAATAAAGAAAAAAAACATGAGATGAAAAAAAAAGAAAAAAAAATGAAAGATGAAAAAGAGGAAAATCAAGGAAAAAACAAGGAAAAAAGATGGAATAAAAAAGAAAAGAAAAAAAAAATGAAAGAAAAGAAAAAAATAAAGAAAAAACAAGGCAACGAAAGATATAAAATAATACATTTGATATTTTTCTCCTTTTCTTTTACTTTCCTTCTTTCTTTCTTTACTTTCTTTTCTATTTTTTTTTTCTTCTTTTTTTTTCACCTAGTTCTTTATACTTTTCTTTCACAATTTCTTTTCGTGTAACAATAACTGAAAAATGATGATGATGATGATTTTTTCCTTCCCATTTTTATCTATTTCTCCAATTCTCATTTTTTTCTTTTTTCTTTTCCTCCATTTCTTTCCACTTTTATCATTGCTTTCCTTTTCCTTCTTTCTTCTTTCAATTCTGCATCTTACTCTTTTCTCCACTTCTCTCTATTTTTATCAATATTTCCTTTATTTTTCCTTCCTTCTCATTACTTTCCCTTACAAAACATTGCCCCATTTCCTCCTCCTCTTCTTCACTACCCACTTTCCCTCCTTCCTCCTTCTTCCTGTTTTTAGTCCTTATATTTTCCCTCCTTCCTCCTTCTTCCTGTTTTTAGTCCTTATATATTTCCCTCCTTCCTCCTTCTTCCTGTTTTTAGTCCTTATATTTTCCCTCCTTCCTTCTTCTTCCTGTTTTTAGTCCTTATATTTTCCCTCCTTCCTCCTTCTTCCTGTTTTTAGTCCTTATATTTTCCCTTTTTTCTATCCCTCTTCATTTTTCTTGTTTTGACATAAGAACATAAGAACATAAGAAAATAAGGAAGCTACAAGAGGCCGCGAGACCTACACGAGGTAGTTCCTGTCACCTAACACTACCTACATCCACTTTTCATCCCCATCCATGAATTTATCCAGCCTCCTTTTAAAACTCCCCTAATGACTCCGCACTAACTACCTGTCTACTGAGTCCATTCCAATCATTCACCACCCTATTTGTGAACCAGTTTTTCCCTATTTCCTTTCTAAATCTACGCTTTTCCAGCTTGAATCCGTGACTTCTTGTTCTACCCTGGTTAATAGCCGTAAGAACTTTTCCTACCTCTCCTTTATTGTATCCCTTTATCCACTTAAAAACTTCTATCAGATCGCCCCTTACTCTGCGTCTCTCGAGTGAGGAAATCTAATAGCTTCAATTTCTTTTCTAATTGCTTCTCTTTGTCCTTTTATACTTTCACTTTTACTTTCTTTTCCTTTCCCTTTCTTCCTTTCAAAAATTTCCCCTTTCTTTCCCTATGAGGTCTTTCTCTCTCCCCCTTTCCCTCTCAAAGCATTATTTTTTTCAGGAATTTGACCGTGACACATAACCCCCCTTGACCCCCCCAAGAGGTCAATAAACACTTACCCACTTGCCTACTGACCACTGACCTTCAACAGCCCGCCCTCCCCACCAACATACCTCTGTAACTACACCTCCCCTTCCCCCCCTCTCCTCCAATACTTAATCTTAATATGACTATCACACACACACACACACCTCTCTCTCTCTCTCTCTCTCTCTCTCTCTCTCTCCTCTCCTCTCTCTCCTCCTCCTCTCTCTCTCTTTTCCTATTTACCTATCTCCCCCCTCCCTTCCTCCCTCCCCTCTCCCCCCCCCTCCCCACATCTGACATTCTCACGTTAAGTTTATTACCTCAAAAAAGTGCCAATTTTTCTCACGTCTTTCAAGGTAACATGGACAATAAGAGAGAAAGAGAGAATAAAGAGAGAGAGAGAGATTAAAGAGAGCGAAAGAGAATAAAGAGAGTAAGAGAATAAAGAGAGTAAGAGAATAAAGAGAGATTAAAGAGAGTAAGAGAATAAAGAGTAAGAGAATAAAGAGAGTAAGAGAATAAAGAGAGTAAGAGAATAAAGAGAGAATAAAGAGAGTAAGGGAATAAAGAGAGAGATTAAAGACAGAATAAGAGATTAAAGAGAGTAAGAGAATAAAGAGAGTAAGAGAATAAAGAGAGTAAGAGAATAAAGAGAGAGTAAGAGAATAAAGAGAGAGTAAGAGAATAAAGAGAGTAAGAGAATAAAGAGAGAATAAAGAGAGAGTAAGAGAATAAAGAGAGTAAGAGAATAAAGAGAGTAAGAGAATAAAGAGAGAGTAAGAGAATAAAGAGAGATTAAAGAGAGTAAGAGAATAAAGAGAGAGTAAGAGAATAAAGAGAGTAAGAGAATAAAGAGAGAGTAAGAGAATAAAGAGAGATTAAAGAGAGTAAGAGAATAAAGAGAGAAAGAGAATAAAGAGAGAAAGAGAGAATAAAGAGAAGGAGAATAAAAAGACAGAAAATAAAGAGAAAGAGAATAGACAGAAAAAGAGAGAATAAAGAAAGAGATTAAAGAGAGAAAATAAAGAGAATAAAGATAGAGAAAAAGAGAGTAGTAATGGTCAAATATTTCTCATAATTTAAAAGACAAAAGGTGTTTCTAGTTTTGATTTAGTTATATTCTCTCTCTCTCTCTCTCTCTCTCTCTCTCTCTCTTGAGAAAAAAAAGAGAGGAATGCTGAGGATTAAGAAAAGTATGCAGTTAATTTTCTTTTTCATGCAATGTGTGTGTGTGTGTGTGTGTGTGTGTGTGTGTGTGTGTGTGTGTGTGTGTGTGTGTGTGTGTGTGCGTGTGTGCGTGTGTGCGTGTGTGTGTGTGTGTGTGTGTGTGTGTGTATTATGTGCGTGTTTGCATGAAGAGTACACTGGTCAAGGGCACTAGAATAATATTAGAGAGAGAGAGAGAGAGAGGAGAGAGAGAGAGAGAGAGAGAGAGAGAGAGAGAGAGAGAGGAGAGAGAGAGAGAGAGAGAGAGAGAGAGAGAGAGAGAGAGAGAGAGAGAGAGAGAGAGAGAGAGAGAGAGAGAGGGGAGAGAGAGAGAGAGGAGAGAGAGAGAGAGAGAGAGAGAGAGAGAAGAGAGAGAGAGAGAGGAGAGGAGAGAGAGAGAGAGGAAGAGAGAGAGAGAGAGAAGAAAAAAAGAAAGAAAGAAATAAAATAAAAAAGAGAAGAGAGAGAGAGGAGAGAAGAGGAGAGAGAGAGAGAGAGAGAGAGAGAGAGAGAGAGAGAGAGAGAGAGGAGAGATAGAGAGAGAGAGAGAGAGGAGAGAGAGAGAGAGAGAGAGAGAGAGAGGGAGAGAGAGAGTATTCACTAATGTTTCCAAACTAGCATATGTAATATTCAATACTAATGATATTATATTTTTTTAAAGAGAAGAAATGATAAGAAAACATTATAAAACGGGAAAACCCTAAAGTAAAATAAGGAATAATAATATTATCATACTACTACTACTACTACTACTACTACTACTACTACTACTATTACTTCTACTACTACTACTACTACTACAACAAAAACTACTACTACTACAACTACCCCAAACCAACTACTACTACAACAACTTTTTTTTTTTTTTTTTATCCAAGATACCTCCACCGATTGTTTATTTGCGGACTCCATTAACTGGAGGCCAGTAGCCCCAACTCTGATCGTACTGACTGTGGCATCCAACCATGGGCTACTACTACTTTCCCTACTTACTCTCCTCTCTCCGTCATCTACACTAATATGCCGCTCTCCACTACAGTGGCCTGGAGTTCAGGCCGTCTAAATCGAGGGTTTGTGGGGTGGAGTATCTAGTCCCCCTGAGACATAAGAGGGCAGACCGGAGCAGGGAGAAGGAGAGACGGCACCTCATCCAGGCGAAACGTGGCTCCTTGGCTGGTGCTTCTTTTCTGCCATTACATCTGCTAGTTTTGAATAGAATCACTTGCCTTTGGGGCCCATCCCGCCTGACGTAGTGAAAACCAGGGGTGTGAAGGTGCCGTGGTCTACATTTCGGATCCTATCTCCATATCCTGATTTTTTCCCGTTCATTCTTTTGGTGAGCAGCTTCCAGTGGGATCCTCTGGTAGCAGGCGGCCATTGGATCGAAGATTCTGATGTCCATGAACGCTTCTCTGTCCTCTGGTCCAGAAACCACGAGCACTTACGTCCACTCGGGCATCGTTTGTGGTTTTTGGCCGCCCTGTACTGCACGTTTTCCCGCCATTCAGGGGGGGGGAGGGTTGGTTTCGGTGGTGACGTCGGGGCACACCTCCCTGAGCATGCTGGCCGTAAAATCTCTCACCTCATCGTGTCTGATGCACACAAATCCCCCCTTTTTACATGTCATTGTATGGTCGACGCTGTTTGGATCTCCACATACACGGGTTTTGGGGTAGCCCTCCACTGGCCACCATACCTCAGAGCAACGGCATCTACGAATTCTTGTTGTTGAGGCTGAAGCCTTTTAGTCTGATAGGCAAGCTGTTAGCCAGTTGGACCCCTCCCGTTTTCCTGTGCAATGTGAATTTTCTTCACGGTGTCGTTTGGGCCCATGACGTCTTTTAGGTGTTGCAATCTTTTCCACTTGTGCGTTCTGTCTGTTTCTAGACATGGTTTTCTTTAGCTCCAAGACCGCATTCTGGTCAGTTTTTTCCCTTTGGGCGTTCTTGAGCTATGATTTTTTCGGTGAGTGGACCTGTGAGGTGGATGGAGTCACGGTTTTCTTCCTCAGCCATTTTTCAGGGGACGTGATCCCCATCCCACCCAGTCTTGGTGGAAGTGACAGCAGCTCCCTCACGTCATTTCCTATGATGAAATTAGTTTTTAACAGTGCGGTAGGAAGGTTTTCCTGATGGTTTTCTTCCAACGGTCTGGGGGAAAATGGCTGATGCCTGGGATGGTGCGCTTGACGAAGCTCCATCGATGTTGTAGGCCATGGGGTGAATGCTGAGTAAGCTGCGTGTGGTTCTGTCTTGCTATGTCGGACAAGACGCCCACCTCTTTCACCCACTCTGGATACTTTCCCTCCACATATTTCTGCTTGAATTCCGGTGTTTCCAATCACAGCTCCCAAATGCCGCTCCCCGTCCTTTGTCACAGTGACTCCGCTGTCCCTGAAAAAGTTGCATTCCAATTTCGAAATGTTGGGGTTTTTAAACGATGGGATGGACTTGGTGGCGTTGGGTGTGTATCCTATAAATAGGTCCGTTCTTCTTTACAAGATCCCACCACTTTCTTAGATCTGAGATTTTCCCGCCCCCCGTTAGGTCGTCCGCATATGCCACTTGCTTCACCTGTGTTTTTTCATATGAGATCTCCTCTTGAAGCACTGATAGGCCAATGGCGTACATTGCCATGGCTACTGGGTCACCTTGTGTTGTTCCCTCCCTTGATTTCAAAATTTTGACAATGCTATTTTTTCTATTGTCTCTTATGAACATGTCTGAGGTTCTCTGTAGTTTTTTCTACATATGTCGCGAGTGGGGACACTTCATTCGAATGTTGTGGACCATTGTCGCTCTGTTTATTGTGTTGAAGGCATTTTTAGCGTCCACTAATAATACCGCTTCACAATCTTCCTGACCAAAGATCGTCCTCATGGCGTGGATGGCCGCTTCCCCACCTGCCTGCTGTCCAGCACACACCTGTAGGTTCCCTGCCGCTCTTCTTACATCCTCCTTCACCACCGCCATGATTTCATTTCCCTATAATCCGGCGGAGGACCCCCAACGCGACAGGCCTGCACCCTGGCTTCTTGTCAAGGGGGGTAAGGCGGCAAGCAGTCAGGGCGCCAACATTCCCGGGATTTGGTGGCGGCAAGTTTTCTTTGCTAGTGGGTTTCTAGGACGCTGCACAAATCACCAGCGGCACTGCCCGTGGGGTGCTGCTCAGC
>JACEEZ010000506.1:102500-105000 GCA_016584305.1 Chionoecetes opilio
CTACTACTACTACTACTACTACTAAAACTACTACTACTATATTTAAACTACTAAACTACTACTACTAACACACTACTACTACTAAATATACAAACTATACTACTACTACTATCTAAACTACTACTACTACTACTATACTACACTACTAAACTACTACTACTTATTACTACTACTAACTACTACTATTTACTACTACTAAACTACTTCCCTACTACTAATACTACAAAACTAATTTACTAACTACTACTACTATTTACTAAACTACTACTACTACTACTACTACTACTACTATTAAACTACTACTACTACTTAAAACTACTACTACTATACTACTAAACTACTACTACTATACTACTACTACTAAACTACTAAACTACTACTACTAAACTACTACTACTACTACTACTAAACTACTACTACTACTACTACTAAACTACAACTACACTACTACTATACTAAACTACTACTACTACTACTACTACTACTACTAAACTACTACTATTACTACTACTTACACTACTATACTATACTACTACTACTACAAACTAACTACTACTACTATACATACTATAACTACTACTACTACTACTATACTACTACTAAAACACTACTATTATTTACTACTTACTACTACTATACTACTACTACTACTCAATCAATCAATCATTGGGGCATACGCCGGGGGCGCGTCGCCTCGCCCACCCTACGACGCCACTCCCGGGGGTCACCACGCGCGAGTTCCCATGCAGGCTCCTTTCCCATACCAAGCAAGCAGCTCTCGACAGGAAGCATCAACTTGCCCCAACCACGAGCCTTGTGGGCGCCCCCTTGGCCTCCTCCATGCCGGATTGTCTCTTACAGATACAACCCGGTGGGAAGGATCGGTTTCAGGGTAGCGTGCCACATGCCCATATAGCCGAAGTTGGCGCTGACGGACTATGCAGGTAATAGGCCTCGATTCAGTCTCACGGTGCAATCGGCGATTTGACATATATTTAGGATCTGCTTTTTTTTTTTTTTTTATGAATTACAACGAGAACAAGAACAACCATTTTTTATATTCTTACTTAGTTATTTTTTTCTGTCATCAATATCTTTTATACTCATTCTTTTTATCTCTTTATTTCTATTTCATTCAATTCTCTCGAGTTTATTTTGCTTTATCTAATACCTTAGCCAACTCTCTCTCTCTCTCTCTCTCTCTCTCTCTCTCTCTCTCTCTCTCTCTCTCTCTCTCTCTCTCTCTCTCTCTCTCTCATTTTCTGTCTCCTTGTCACGTATTTTCTCGACTTTCACATTCTGTTTTACTTCTACATTTACATCACGTCCTCCTCCTCCTCCTCCTCCTCCACCACCACCTCCTCCCCCCCCTCCTCCTCCGTTTATCGCACTTTACTGCCTCTTCAATCATGCACAAGGAACTATACAGCACGAAACAAAGGAAGGAAGAAAGAAGTAGAGAAGAAACACAGAGAATAACTAATAAAATGAACAATAACAGATAACAAAGGGGCGATGTTACGATAATGAGAGAGAGAGAGAGAGAGAGAGAGAGAGAGAGAGAGAGAGAGAGAGAGAGAGAGAGAGAGAGAGAGAGAGAGAGAGAGAGAGAGAGAGAGTAAAGTAAGAATGCAATAGGTATTATAATGTGTATGTATGCCAGGAGAATTTTAAAGGTAAGTAAAGGATGAAAAACACTTAAAAAGAAAGAAAGAGAGAGAGAGAGAGAGAGAGAGAGAGAGAGAGAGAGAGAGAGAGAGAGAGAGAGAGAGAGAGAGAGAGAGAGAATTATTCCTTACCTTCTTCACTTCCTCATAATTGGTGGCAGCCATGACATGTGGTCTTATGAGAGCTATGATGGACAGAGCCACATGCCTCACCACATCACGCCCCCACCCATGTAGGAACAGCTGATCCCACACCCACATGGCCGCCCGCACGCCCACCACGCCCACAAACGCCTGAAACACACATATAGACAGAGATAGAGAGGCAGATGAGTGTAGAAAAGAATAAAAGAAAGGAAGCTATGAAATTTGGCTATTTTTTTTCTCTCTCCAGATAGAGAGTAAAGAAATAAAATTAGAATAGTAACCCATGTATGTATGTTAAGCTAGGAATAATCTACACATTCCTGAAAAGTCAAAGATAGTTCTCAGTAGTCCAGCTGAAGCTCCTGACTGTAAAAGCTATAAGGCCCCCATCCACGGTGCGATTGGCCGTGAGACCTGATCGGACAGACCTGATCCGATGGATATCCTACCACCCACTAACGATCCGACCGCACCTCAAGACTAGTTTAGTTGGTGATAGAAACTGTGGAGGGCGGTTCTCATGATGGCTCTCTGCAACGAGGAATTACTTTTGATGGGAGCTGATACCACAGCTAAGGAGTGTATACATCATCAGCACTCGCACCAGATATAATAGAGGCAGTTATTTTCTTAATTTCTTTCCGGAACACTTAATTTATAATTCTCATATTTTATTTTTTACTGTT
>JACEEZ010000506.1:110000-112500 GCA_016584305.1 Chionoecetes opilio
CTCTTCATCTCTCTCTCTAGTCTCTCCAGGAATCTCTCCCTCTCCTGTCTCTCCTCCCTCCCTCCCCCCTCCTTCTCCTCCAACACCTCCCACCAGAAGAGGAGGCGGAGGGAGGGGGGGAGGGGGAGGTACTTCTCTCTCAGTCTGTGGGGGGAGAGAAGGAAAGGAGAGAAGGAGAAGGAATGGAGAGAAAAAAAGAGAGGAGGAAGAGAGAGGAGAGAAGGAAATGAGAGAAGAAAAGGAGAGAAGGAAAGAGAAAAAGAGGAGAAAAGGAGAGAAGGAAATGGAGAGATGGAAAGGAGAGAAGGAAAGGAGAGAAGGAAAGGAGGAAAGGAAAGGGGAGATGGAAAGGAGATAAGGAAAGGAGAAAAGGAAAAGAGAAAGAGAAAAAGAGGAGAAAAGGAGAGAAGGAAATGGAGAGAAGGAAATGAAGAGATGGAATGGAGAGAAGGAAAAGAGAGAACGGAAGGAGAGAGAAAAAGAGAAGAGGAAGAGAGAGAAAAAAAAAGAGGAGGAAAGGAGAGGAGAGAAGGGAAGGTAGAAAGGCAGAAAAAAAAAATGGATGGAAGATTAGTTTAGTTATATTATTATTATTATTATTATTATTATTTTTATTACTATTTAGGTATGTGTGGAAAATATTTGAAGGTAGAATAGGGAATTAGTAAATCTCTCTCTCTATTTCTCTCTCAAATTAGGGTAGAATAGGGAATTAGTAAATCTCTCTCTCTCTCTCTCTCAAATTAGGGTAGAATAGGGAATTAGTAAATCTCTCTCTCTCTCTCTCTCTCTCTCTCTCTCAAACTAGGGTAGAATAGGGAATTAGTAAAATCTCTCTCTCTCTCTCTCTCTCTCTCTCTCTCTCTCTCTCTCCTCTCTCTCTCTCTCTCAAATTAGGGTAGAATAGGGAATTAGTAAATCTCTCTCTCTCTCTCTCTCTCAAATTAGGGTAGAATAGGGAATTAGTAAATCTCTCTCTCTCTCTCTCTCTCTTCTCTCTCAAATTAGGGTAGAATAGGGAATTAGTAAATCTCTCTCTCTCTCTCTCTCTCAAATTAGGGTAGAATAGGGAATTAGTAAATCTCTCTCTCTCTATTTCTCTCTCTCAAATTAGGGTAGAATAGGGAATTAGTAAATCTCTCTCTCTCTCTCTCTCTCAAATTAGGGTAGAATAGGGAATTAGTAAATCTCTCTCTCTCTCTATTTCTCTCTCAAATTAGGGTAGAATAGGGAATTAGTAAATCTCTCTCTCTCTCTCTATTCTCTCTCTCAAATTAGGGTAGAATAGGGAATTAGTAAATCTCTCTCTCTCTCTCTATTTCTCTCTCAAATTAGGGTAGAATAGGGAATTAGTAAATCTCTCTCTCTCTCTATTTCTCTCTCTCAAATTAGGGTAGAATAGGGAATTAGTAAATCTCTCTCTCTCTCTCTCTCTCTCTCTCTCTCTCTCTCTCTCTCTCTCTCTCTCTCTCTCTCTCTCCTCTCTCTCTCTCCTCTCTCTCTCACCTCTGCTTAAAACTCTCCTTCTTTCTTCCGTCTTTAGCAAGGAGAGTCGCCAAAGCATCTCCCGCCACGTCAGACAGACTCACACTCTCCTCCTCCTCCTCCTCTTCCTCTTCCTCCTCCTCTTGATTCATTAGGGCGGTGCTATGTCCTTCCTGCATCCTCTTCCTCCTCTCCCTCTCTTGTCTCCTCTTATCGTCCTCCTGCCGTCAAGAGGAAAGTAAGAGGAAGGGTTTTGTATAGTTACGATGTGAAGAAAGTTTAGTAGTAGTGGTGGTGGTGGTGGTGGTGGTGGTGGTAGTTGTAGTAGTACGTATTAGTATTAGTATTAGTTGTAGCAGTAGTAGTAGTAGTAGTAGTAGAAGTAGTAATAGTAGTAGAAGTAGTAATAGTAGTAGAAGTAGTAATAGTAGTAGTAGTAGTAGTAGTAGTAGTAGTAGCAGCAGCAGCAATAGCAATAGCAATATTTGTAGTAGTAGTAGTAGTTGTTGTTGTTGTTGAAGTAGTTGAAGTAGTAGTAGTAGTAGCAGTAGCAGTAATAGCAATAGCAATAGCAATAGCAATAGTAGTAGTAGTAGTAGTAGTAGTAGTAGTAGTAGTAGTAGTAGTAGTAGAAAAAAAAAAAAAAAAGCAAGAAAAACACACCAACTCTAACCTACTCAACTCTCACAAAAACCTTAAAAAAATATAACTCAAGAGAAAAAACCTAAAATAAAAAACCCACCTGTTGGAAGGCCCTCACTGCCCTCTGCTGGCCCACGCCCTCCCTGAAGGCGCGTCTCACCTCCCCCACGAAGCTGCCCAGGGGCGTGGCAGCGTGGTACCCTGAAGGGACGTCCTCAGGGTACCCGCAATCCTGACAGAGGGAGGAGAGGAGGAGAGGCCATGTTTACTACTGACGAAGAAGGTAAAAGATAAACAAGAAGAAGAGGATGCCGTGTTTTCTACTGACGAAGAAGATAAAAGATAAATAAAAAGAAGCGATAACAAAGAAAGA
>JACEEZ010000506.1:122500-125000 GCA_016584305.1 Chionoecetes opilio
GGAAGGGAAGATAAGGGAAGGGAAGGGAAGGGAAGGGGAGGGAAGGGAAGAGAAGGAAGGGGGAGGAAAAAAAAAAATTGTCAATGAAGTAATTTAAAAAACACAGTCTTTTATATATTTCCGTTGCAAAAATAAGAACGATTTTCAGATCATTGAATGCAAATTTTATGAAACAGAAAAGCCACACACACACACACACACACACACACACACACAACACACACCAACACACACAGGTTGCAGGCCAACTCGGCCCATGACTAAGTCGGCCCACTCATACCAACTCGGGCCATTGTGTGTACCAACTCGGCCCATTGTGTGTACCAACTCGGGCCATTGTGTGTACCAACTCGGCCCATTGTGTGTACCAACTCGGCCCATTGTGTGTACCAACTCGGCCCGTTGTGTGTACCAACTCGGGCCATTGTGTGTACCAACTCGGGCCATTGTGTGTACCAACTCGGGCCATTGTGTGTACCAACTCGGCCCATTGTGTGTACCAACTCGGCCCATTGTGTACCAACTCGGCCCTTTGTGTGTACCAACTCGGCCCATTGTGTGTACCAACTCGGCCCATTGTGTGTACCAACTCGGCCCATTGTGTGTACCAACTCGGCCCATTGTGTGTACCAACTCGGGCCATTGTGTGTACCAACTCGGGCCATTGTGTGTACCAACTCGGCCCATTGTGTGTACCAACTCGGCCCATTG
Organism: Chionoecetes opilio; assembly: GCA_016584305.1. Classification (NCBI taxonomy): domain Eukaryota; kingdom Metazoa; phylum Arthropoda; class Malacostraca; order Decapoda; family Majidae; genus Chionoecetes; species Chionoecetes opilio. The sequence goes on from JACEEZ010000506.1 coordinate 123,212, forward strand.
TGTGTACCAGCTCGGCCCATTGTGTACCAACTCGGCCCTTTGTGTGTACCAACTCGGCCCATTGTGTGTACCAACTCGGGCCATTGTGTGTACCAACTCGGGCCATTGTGTGTACCAGCTCGGGCCATTGTGTGTACCAGCTCGGGCCATTGTGTGTACCAACTCGGGCCATTGTGTGTACCAGCTCGGGCCATTGTGTGTACCAACTCGGCCCATTGTGTGTACCAACTCGGGCCATTGTGTACCAACTCGGGCCATTGTGTGTACCAGCTCGGGCCATTGTGTGTACCAACTCGGGCCATTGTGTGTACCAACTCGGCCCATTGTGTGTACCAACTCGGCCCATTGTGTGTACCAACTCGGCCCATTGTGTGTACCAACTCGGCCCATTGTGTGTACCAACTCGGGCCATTGTGTGTACCAACTCGGCCCACTGTGTGTACCAACTCGGGCCATTGTGTGTACCAACTCGGGCCATTGTGTGTACCAACTCGGCCCACTGTGTGTACCAACTCGGGCCACTGTGTGTACCAACTCGGGCCACTGTGTGTACCAACTCCGCCCATTGTGTGTACCAACTCGGGCCACTGTGTGTACCAACTCGGGCCACTGTGTGTACCAACTCGGGCCACTGTGTGTACCAACTCGGGCCACTGTGTGTACCAACTCGGGCCATTGTGTGTACCAACTCGGCCCGGAAACACTTGCTAAGACATGAAATATATTTATTATTTTCATACGCAGTAATTTTTGCCATGATAGAAAACATGCGCTAAAACTTACGAAACATAGATTTATTTCATGCATGTCGATAACTTAAAAAAGGATACTCTATATAAAGCCTATAAAAAAAACAATTTAAAAACTAAAACAAACTATACATGGAACTAAAATTAAATCAAATAAAACATGTAATTCTGAAGCTAAAAAAACAATACTATAAAAAAAAAAAATCACTAACGCACCTACACGGCGATGCGATGTGACACAGCTCGCAGTAATTAGTTTGCCGATCTGTCACCGGCATTGTACTGCTCCCAGAGGCTGACTAATTGTCCGTGATGCTTAGCGTATTTTGCTCGTTGTTTGCGTAATACCTTGCCATCTGAGAGCAGACGCATCTGGAGGGGGACAAGTCTGGCCTCGTCATGAAGGAGCTTTATGAGGAGGTAAAAGCTCAGTTGCCCTTTGCGCGCCTTCAAATTGATGCGGTGGTGCCAGCCTTCTACATCACTGTGGGTGCGGATGCTTCTGGCAAACACGCACCATGACCTTGGAGGCCAGATATTGGAATAAATCCATGTGTTTCTGATGTAATCCAGAAGATTTAAAAGTGATTGACAGCCATTTGCTTTTCTGTAAAACCTTACAAACAGTTCTTCTTTATGTTCTGCTGGCACATATGGTAGTGAAAGGACTTTTCTCAGGTATTTATGGATCCCAGCATCATTTGTATACGACGCTTGCAGGCCCAGCTCTTGAATTTTCCTCCCTACTGCTTGCCCCCAATGAAAACTACATCCTCGAATAAAAACATTAGGCAGGACGTCGGGAATTGCACGCCAGACACTTTCCTCAAAATCAATCGTAATTTCCTCCACTCTCAGTTCCTCACCTAGAAGTTCTTTAGTCTTTGATAATACTTTCTTGTAGTCTCTGCGTCTTTCTCCAGACATCAGAGCAAACAGCAGTGGTACTTGTTTCATATTACTCTCATACTGTACATCAGCGTGAATACTGAAAAGTTGAGTGAAAGGGCGTCGCACTATTTTGAATGTAGCATCAGCAT
>JACEEZ010000506.1:130000-132500 GCA_016584305.1 Chionoecetes opilio
GCACCGCTCATTCCCGGGATTTTTCCACTGACAAATTCGGGCGGTTACTATTTCCCTTGAGCAAGGGGAAGGGGGTGTGTGGTGTGTGAGATCCCAGCATTACCCAAAGATCGGTAATAATGAGCTCCAAGCTCGCAAGGGGAGGGTGAAACTGGCGATCGCGAGTTCGGCTCACGTGGACAAGACCGTGAGTGAATGACACACACACACACACGGGGAAGCGGTAGCAGAGTGGTTAGCATCATCGAGTGGCGTGCTCGGTGACCCGAGTTCGATCCCCGATAAGAACTAAAATCCACTAGCGATCTTTCTGCACCGTCGAGTGGCCTAAGAACACCCACATGCTGCCCATTAACTCTACCTTGGATTGCAAGTGCATCGGAGGACACAGGGGGGCGGCATGAACCTCTAATTACAGGCGTCACTATAACAATCCTGCCTGCGCCACCACGGGCGAGGGCCAACCATCACAGCCCTCAAGTGAACCTCCAGGGCCAACCATCCCACCCCTGGAGCTCACGGCCTGCACGCGTTATAGCCACAAATGTAAAAAAAAAAAAAAACAACCTGCAACTGTGGTCCCTGTAACACCTTGACACACCTGCCTCAAGGTAACGCCATCACTACCTTGCCGTGTCGCCACCCTACACCTGTTGGCCCGTCACTAATCACCGCTCACCGAACAGTCACGCTCAGGGCAGAGAAAAAAATCCTCATGTTTTTCTTCAACCTCCTCCTTCTCCTCTTCTTCTTCCTCCTTCTCCCCCCTCCTCCTTCTTCTTCTTCTTCTCCTCCTCCTCCTCCTTGTCTTCCTTTTTCCTCCTCCTCCTTGTCTTCCTTTCTCCTCCTCCTCCTTGTCTTCCTCCTCCTCCTTGTCTTCCTCCTCCTCCTCCTTCTTCTTCTCCTCCTCCTCTTCCTCTTCCTTTCTCCTCCTCTTCCTCTTCCTTTCTCCTCCTCTTCCTCTTCCTCTTTCTCCTCCTCCTCGTCGTCCTCCTCCTCCTCTTCCTCCTCCTCTTCTTTCTTCTCAACACGCCATAACTTATTATTTCATGTACACTGGATTACCTTTCCTCCTCCTCCTCCTGCTTATATAACTATTGTCCCTCCATGCTCTCCTTCCTTCTATTATTCATCCATGCGTTATTCCTTTCTTACTCTTCCTTACAAAACATGCCATAAGTAAGGATACCATGCTAGCAACACACACACACACACACACACACACACACACACACACACGAGACAAATCCAATTATTATAAGGTATTCCACAAGTAATAAAATAATACAGGTTGCTTTATAACTATCCCCTCTTCTACAATGACACTCAACTATCTCCTTCTACATTCTAGGACTATCCTTTACTAAAAATCTGAACTGGAAATCTCACATCTCATCTCTTGCTAAAACAGCTTCTAAGAAGTTAGGTGTGCTGTGGCGTCTGCGTCCTTTTTTTCCTCCCTCCCAGTTGCTTGTTCTGTACAGGGGCCTTATCCGCCCATGTATGGAGTATGTCTCACATGTTTGGGGAGGATCCACTCATACAGCTCTCCTAAACAGGGTTGAGTCAAAAGCTTTTCGTCTCATCAACTCCCCTCCTCTGACTGACTGTCTTCAATCTTTAAATCACCGCCGGAATGTTGCTTCTCTTGCTATCTTCTACCGTTATTTTCATGCTCACTGCTTTTCTGAACTTGCTAACTGCATGCCTCCCCCATTCCAGCGGCCTCGCTGCACAAGACTTCTACTCATTCTCATCCCTATTCTGTCCATCTTCCTAATGCAAGAGTTAATCAGTATCTTTACTCTTTCATCCCTTTCACTGGTAAACTCTGGAACTCTCTTCCTGTTTCTATTTTTCCACTTTCCTATGACTTAAATATTTTCATGAGTAGAGTAACAAGACACCTCCCGAACTAAATTGGCCCACCCCTCTTTTTTATTCTCTTACTGTCTTCTTTACAGGGACTGGCAACTAAGCGGGCTTTGTGTTACCCATTTTTGTTGTGCCCTTGGCCAGTCCTTTGTGATGTAAAGAATTTTTTTTTTTTTTTTTTACACACACACACACACATGCCACAGGTAAATTAAATAACACAGGTACAATACTTTATATACTTTTATTTTCACATTTCTGTCTTCATACTTTGGCCAGGGACGATAACACTACAGTCTATTTTTTTAACGAGGTGAAAAATCCTGCCCCCTTGCTGCTTACTGACTGATATTTGGTGCCAGAAGGGAATACTACACTTCTTCTAAATTTCAGTTGTAATTTATCAGAATTAACCCTATTATCAGGTAAACATAGGCATCATTTTAAGCATGAGACCTTAACCCCTTCACGCCCAGATCTTTCCTTTTCCATAAAAAAAATTGTATGTTGTCGAGCCATAAAATTACAAAAAGTAGCTAAATAAACCAAATTAGCTAGTGGACAAGGATACTAAACAGGTCATATCTATAAAACAATCATTATATTCACTGTAAATCGTCTAATG
>JACEEZ010000506.1:135000-137500 GCA_016584305.1 Chionoecetes opilio
CACACACACACACACACACAGACACACGCACACACAAACCCTCACACTAGGAGGTAATTTCTTCCAGCCTCAAGTCGTCCAGGTTTTTAGGTGAAGGGCAGATGGGTGTGGCATTGGCGTGGGCGGTCCCTGGTAGGTGGTGGGTCAGGGTGAAGCTGTGGTTGCTGGCTCGGTGGTGCAGGGTGACAGGGGGCGCGCTACCCCTGGGGGAGGCCGTGGCAAGGGAGGAGGAGGAGGAAGGGGTGACCGAGATGTGACCCGGATTGCCTGACTCGACGGCGCTGCTTACTGGGTCACAATCGTGGTGGTCCATGTACCCAACCTGTTATAGGGTGTTACAGGGTGTTACAGGGTGTTTACTGGGTGTTACTGGGTGTTTACTGGGTGTTACAGGGTGTTACTGGGTTACATGGTGTTTACAGGGTGTTTACAGGGTGTTTACTGGGTGTTACAGGGTGTTTATTGGGTGTTTACTGGGTGTTACAGGGTGTTTACTGGGTGTTACAGGGTATTACAGGGTGTTACTGGGTGTTACAGGGTGTTTACTGGGTGTTACAGGGTGTTTACTGGGTGTTACAGGGTGTTTACTGGGTGTTACAGGGTGTTTACTGGGTGTTACAGGGTGTTTACTGGGTGTTTACAGGGTGTTTGTAGGGTGTTTACAGGGTGTTTACTGGGTGTTACAGGGTATTACAGGGTGTTACTGGGTTACAGGGTGTTTACTGGGTGTTACATGGTGTTTACAGGGTGTTTACAGGGTGTTACAGGGTGTTTACAGGGTGTTACAGGGTGTTACAGGGTGTTACTGGGTTACAGGGTGTTTACTGGGTGTTACATGGTGTTTAGGTGTTTACAGGGTGTTACAGGGTGTTTACAGGGTGTACAGGGTGTTACAGGGTGTTACTGGTTACAGGGTGTTTACTGGGTGTTACATGGTGTTTACAGGGTGTTTACAGGGTGTTACAGGGTGTTTACAGGGTGTTACAGGGTGTTTACAGGGTGTTACAGGGTGTTTACAGGGTGTTACAGGGTGTTTACAGGGTGTTACAGGGTGTTTACAGGGTGTTACAGGGTGTTACAGGGTGTTTACAGGGTGTTTGCAGGGTGATACAGGGTGATAAGGGCACACTCACACCCTGCTGACACCCTACAAGTGTATGTGTTGTGGGAGGATTATATATATTTTTATCCCTTTTGTCCATATTTTCTGATTTCAAGCTTTTAAAATGTAGTATTCGTATTTATTTTTTATTTGATTTCCTATTTTCGTATTTTTTTCTCTCTCTCTCTCTCTCTCTCTCTCTCTCTCTCTCTCTCTCTCTCTCTCTCTCTCTCTCTCTCGCATATATCCACTAGTCTTAGTATAACGTCACCCTGTTTTCACATCATTTCGTTCACGTCTTCACCCACAATGCATCGCTCACCTCTTTAGTATTATTGCATTTTTTCACGATTCTTCACACTACATCAATTCACCCTTGTTATACTCTCTCTCTCTCTCTCTCTCTCTCTCTCTCTCTCTCTCTCTCTCTCTCTCTCTCTCTCTCTCTCTCTCTCTCTATTGAATTAAGAACTTCCGGTCCTGTTTTGTGTTGTACAGAATGGCTAAAGAGATGTGGATTATACTACAGGGTGTTTCATAATGGTTGAAACACAACGATCGGGCACAAATCAAGGACCACAAAGGATAGAGTAATGGTGGTGACAATTATTGAAAGGTAAAAGAATAACATTTTAGGATCTGCAACCATTTAGCCTCAAACATGAACCAAAAATGTCAGGACGGGCCTTAGATAAAAAGGGTAGAAAAAGGGTGTTTGTAGTGATGAAATACTGCTACCCTTTTTCTACCCTTACAAATATACCCTTTCGGATCGACGCAAATATACCCTTTTCCAACCCTCTCGTCTAAAAAGGGTAGATAGAGGGTAGATGAAGGGTATAATTGGCAGCATCTACCCTACAGCCTGGACATAGGGTTTTAAAAGGGTAGTGATGGTGCGATGTAACAATTCGACCCTTAATGTACCCCTTATTTCTGAGTGTAGAGGACATGCTCCAGATGTCTGCCGTTCACTCGAAGGCATTGTTGAACGCGCCGTGCAAAGTTGTCGATAACGCGTGCACATTCCTCCTGGGTGATCGCCTGAATCTTCTCCGTGATGGCTGCCTTCAATGCAGCAATGGTGCGAGGGTTACCCTGGTAGAGGTTGTCCTTGAGGAACCCCCAGAGGAAGAAATCTGGGGGTTCAGGTCAGGCGAGTGAGGTGCCCACTACCACTTCAGCTTTGCGGTTGACGAGACGCTCCCCAAATTTTTCCAGGAGCCAGGCCAAGGTGACATTAGCAGTGTGAGGAGGAGCGCCACCCTTGATGAGGAACAGTGGTTCCAGCAGGATGAAAACTGACGATCACCCAGGAGGAATGTGCACGCGTTATCAACAACTTTGCACGGCGCGTTCAACAATGCCTTCGAGTGAACGGCGGACACCTGCAGCATG
>JACEEZ010000506.1:142500-147500 GCA_016584305.1 Chionoecetes opilio
TTTGCTACTCGAGGCGAGTAATTTGCATTAAATTGCTATTATAGAACGTTCCATCGTAATGCATGTCATCCATATAATTAGTAGAACAACAGAAGAACTATATTTTTTGGTATTCAGATGCGGTGCATCAATGTTTATCGCGAAATTAATTTATGAAAAATATTAGTTGCGGAGCCAAAACACAGTAGACCAACCTTTGAGTTAAAACTGCCAGCGACCACTGGCATTTCTCGAGTTTCAGATCATTGGAATTAATGGAAAAGCATCTAGCTGGCAAGATGTTTTAAGTGGTGTACCGCAGGGATCTGTACTAGGTCCTGTACTTTTCTTAATCTATGTAAACGATATTGACGAAGGCCTCACATGTAAGATATCAAAGTTTGCGGACGATACTAAAATAACGAATAAAGTAATCACAACTGCCGATAAGATGCAATTGCAATCTGAACTTGATCGCTTAGTTAGTTGGGCAAAGAAGTGGCAGATGAAATTTAATACCGATAAGTGTAAGGTTTTGCATATAGGAAGTAATAACGATCAAATTAACTACTCAATGGACGGACATGAACTTTCCAATGTTACCGAAGAAAAAGACTTGGGGATTATTATAAGCAACGACCTCAAGCCCAGTAAACATTGTTCAGAAGTTGTTAAGAGGGCTAACAAATTAACTGGTTTCATAGGAAGAACTTTCGAATATAAGTCTGAAAAGTCATTCCTACACTTTTCAATGCGATCGTACGTCCTCATCTTGAATATTGCGTTCAGCTCTGGTCACCCTACTATAGAAAAGATATAATCAAACTGGAGAGAGTACAAAGAAAAGTTACTAAAATGATTCCGCGCTTGCGAAACAAGCCATACGAAGAGCGATTGAAGGAACTTAACTTGTTCAGTTTGTCAAAACGTAGGTTGCGAGGAGACTTAATAGAATTGTTTAAAATGTTCCATGGCTTCGATAATGTTAACATAAACGACTATTTGACAATTGATTGGATAAGCACTACTCGTAGTAATGGATGCAAGATCATTGGTAAGCGATTTCGGTCACATGAAGCAAAGCACTTTTTCTTTAATAGAGTTGTTAATATATGGAACTCTCTTCCAGCACAAGTAGTTAATAGTAACACGGTTGAGGCGTTTAAGAACAAACTAGATAAATGCTTAGCATCAACTGCCACACCGATTAGGCTTCGAGCCCGACGATTTTTTTTTTCAGTAGCGTTAGCTTTTGTTTAAAGTCTGTTCTCTCCTTCGATCTTTCCTATAAATGCACGCAGTTTTTCATACTGCATGGTGCTTTTACTCACTTTTTTTCCTGCCGACCTCGGCCGGTAGGGATGTGGGTGGGAGCGAGCCTTTCAACTTTGCTTATTCTCTTTACCTTTACTCTAACACGTTGGGGAAACATAGTGGTAGAAAGCTAGTCACACGCACCTCGTTTTGGCCCGTACGACTGTTTGCTGTCGTTCTTACTTTAGCATTCCTCACCTCCTTCTCACTCTTAAAACCTTCTTCACTACCACAAACACTTTTTTGTCATGAACACAGAGGAGGAGGAGAGGAGGAGTGGGAGGAGGTAGGGGAGGCGGAGTCATTAAATTGAGAGACGTGGTGTCATGAGAAATGAGGTGTATGAGGTTCACACGCGCTCGTATGAAGTGGCGAGTAGGGAAAGAATGGGGAGGATGGAGTTGAGAGAGGGTGGTAAGTGAGAATAAGGAGTCAGGGAGGAGGGAGAATAAAATTTGAGGGAGGGAGAAAACCAGGGAGGAGAGGAGATATAGGAGGGTGGGAGGGAGATAAGGAGGGAGGAGGAAAATAAAAGAGAGGAGAGAGTGTGAATAAATAGGAGACAGGTGGGAGGGGAATAGAGAAGGAGGGTAGAGGGTAATAAAGGGAGGAAGGGAGAAGGGAGAATAAAAGGGGAGAGGATAATAAGGAGGGGAGGGAGAATAAAGTGGAGGATAGAGGGAGAGGGAGAATAAAGGGGAGAGGGATAATAAAGGAGAGGGTGAGGGAGAATAAAGGGGAGGGAGAGAGGGAGAGGGAGAATAAAGGGGAGAGGGAGAATAAAGGAGAGGGTGAGGGAGAATAAAGGGGAGGGAGAGAGGGGAGGAGAATAAAGGGGAGGAGCACAGGGAGAGGGAGAATAAAGGAGAGAGGGGAGGGAAATAAAGGACAGGAGAATGAGTGTGAAAGGAAAAAATATATAGGAGTTAGAGAAATTAGAAAGGAGAGAGAGAGAAGAGAGAGAGAGAGAGAGAGAGAGAGAGAGAGAGAGAGAGAGAGAGAGAGAGAGAGAGAGGGAGAGAGAGAGAGAATGACTTTCAATTACACTATCCCACTTATACACATACTTAATTTAACACATACAAGTAATTTAAATCACGTATCCACTTTAAACTCACCACCACCATCACCACCCACTTCACCACCACCACCACCACCCCACCCCACACCCCACCACACCACTCACCACCACCACCACCACCCCCCACCCACCACACCACCACCACCGCACCCCATCACTACCACCCCCATCCTACCACCACCCATCACACCACCATCCTACCACCACCCCACCCACCCCCACCACACCACCATCACCACCACCACCCCACCCCACCCCCCACCCCCACCACCCCACCACACCATCACCACCACCACCACACCCCACCACCATCACTACCCCCACCGCCACCATCACCACCACCACCACCATCACCACCACCACCATTACCATCACCACCACCACCTCATCACCACCACCACCCACCACACCCACCACCCCCACGCCACCACCATCACCACCCCACCGCCACCACCACCACCACCACCACCACCCCCACCGCCACCACCATCACTACCACCACCATCACCACCACCACACCACCACCACCACCACCACCATCACCACCCCACCGCCACCACCATCACTACCACACCACACCATCACCACCCACCACCACCACCATCACCACCCCCACCGCCACCACCATCACTACCACCACCATCACCACCACCACCACCACCACTACCACCACCACACCACCTCACCCCACCCCACCACCACCATCACCCCCACAACCACTACCACCACCCCACCACCACCACCATTTACACTCACCTCAAGAGACGCAGAGTAAGGGGCGATCTGATAGAAGTTTTTAAGTGGATAAAGGGATTTAATAAAGGAAGGTAGGAAAAGTTCTTACGGCTTTTAACCAGGTAGAACAAGAAGTAACGGATTCAAGCTGGAAAAGCGTAGATTTAGAAGGAAATAGGGAAAAACTGGTCACAAATAGGGTGGTGAATGAATGGAGTGGATCGTAGACAGATAGTTAGTGCAGATCATTAGGGAGCTTTAAAGGGAGTGATAGGTTCATGGATGGGATGAAAGGTGGATGTAGGTAGTGTTAGGTGACAGGAACTACCACGTGTAGGCCTCGCGGCCTCTTGTAGCTTCCTTATTTTCTTATGTTCTTATGTTCATCATCACCACCACCACCACCACCACCACCACCATCACCACCACCACCACCATCACCATTACCATCATCACCACCACCACCACCATTACCATCACCACCACCACCATCACTTCGTCACGTGACCTAAGAACATTAAAACACAACAAGAAAGATGAGGCGATAAAGTGACATGAATGAAACACGTATGAGAGAGACGAGAGAGAGAGAGAGAGAGAGAGAGGAGAGAGAGAGAGAGAGAGAGAGAGAAGAGAGAGAGAGGAAGATAAAATAATTGTAAATTGATTCATAATAATAATAATGATGGAAGGAAATAGTGTAGGAGAGAGAGAGAGAGAGAGAGAGAGAGAGAGAGAGAGGAGAGAGAGAGAGAGAGAGGATGAGAGAGAGAGAGAGAGAGAGAGAGAGAGAGTAAAACAGATAAAATAATGTAAATTGATTCATAATAATAATAATGATGGAAGGAAATAAGTGTAGGAAATTATTAAAGAAATAATATTGAGGGACAAAAATATTCTAAAGTAGAAGAATTAAATCTATCAGAATATTAAAGCAATATTAAAGCAAATATTAAAGAGGGAAAAAAGGAAAAGGAAAAAAATGTATTGGATGAAAGAGAGAGAGGAGAGAGGAGAGGAGAGAAGAGGGGAGGAGAGAGAGAGAGAGAGAGAGAGAGAAGAGAGAGAGAGAGAGGAGGGAAGAGAGAGAGAGAGGAGGGTGAGGAAGTTACTGTTCACACTATATGATATTGAACAAGCGATAACAACCCCCCTTCCCCCCCCCCAACCTGTCAATTAAGTAGTTAAAGACCTTGACCTTGTGTGTGTGTGTGTGTGTGTGTGTGTGTGTGTGTGTGTTTGGCGATATGACAAGAGGGGAAGAACGGTATGATTATTACAGCACACACACACAGACACAGACACACACATAGACACAGACACAGACACACACACAGACAGACAGACACACAACACACACACACACACAGACACAGACACCAGACACGACACAGACACACACACACAGACACGACAACACACACACACAGACACACACACACACACACACCACACACACACAGACACACACACACAACACACACACACACACGACACACACACACACACACACACACACACACACACACACACACACACACACACACACACACCTTCTAAAACACCAAAGAAATATAGTAGATATAAAATTTGTGTAAAGACAGTTTACATATATTAAAAAAAAATCCACCACCATTCAATCCACCACCACAACTGCAGTAACATTATCTTGACCTTCCTCCTCCTCCTCCTCCTCCCCTCCTCCTCCTCCCTTCCATCTCCTCCTACCCCTCTCATCCTCAAATCTCCTTCCTCCTTCCTCTTCTCCTCCTCCTCCCTTCTCTCCTCCTCCTCCTCCCCCTTCCTCTTCTCCTCCTCCTCCTCCTCCTCCTCCCCCTCCCTCCTCCTCCTCCTCCTCCTCCCCCTCCTCCTCCTCCTCCCTCCTCCTCCT
>JACEEZ010000506.1:150000-155000 GCA_016584305.1 Chionoecetes opilio
AAGCAATATTTTATAGATATGACCTGTTTCGAATCCTTGTCCACTAACTAATTTGATATATTCAGTTCCTTTTCTTAGTTGTATGGCGAACAACAGACAATTTTATATAGCCAAGGAAAGATCTGGGCGTGAAGGGGTTAAGGCAGGTAAGGGCCTCGCACACCTGGTTCCCGGTAATTAGGGGGGCACGGCCAGGTAGTTAAAGGGGTATTAGTCAATATTTCACAGTTAATTTGATAGCTGTGTAATCACTTTTTAATGAAATTCAAACACCCTTTTTTTTCTTTTACATCACAAATGACTGGCCAAGGTAAAAAAAAAAAGGGGAAAAAAGTTAACAAAAGAGGTAACAAAACGCCGCTTAGTTGTCAGTCCCTATAAAGAAGACAGTAAGAGAATATAGGAGAGAGAATAATAATGATAATAAATAATAATAATAATAAATAAAAATAATAGATATTAGAAAATAAATAAAGAGGGAGTAAATGAGGGGCAAGAACATAATATTTAAAGGGGTATTAGTCAATATTTCACAGTTAATTAGATAGCTGTGTAATTACTTTTTAATTAAATTCAAACACCCTCTTTTTTCATTTACATCACAAAGGACTGGTCAAGGTAAAAATAATATATATAAAGAGGTAACAAACAATGCGCTTCGTTGTCCTATACAGAAGACAGTGGATAAATAAAGTGAATAAAGTGAAATAATAAAATAATAAAATAAATAAAATAATAAAAATAAAATAAATAAAATAAAATAATAATAAAAATAAAATAAAATAATAAAATGCAAAAAGAATAAGTGAATAAAGGAGAGAATAATACTAGCAATAAATAAAAAAAAAAATGAGAATAAGATAAATAAAGTGGGGAGTAAATGAGGAGCAAGAACATAATATTTAAAGGGAGTGTTAGTCAATATTTCACAGGTTAATTAGATAGCTGTGTAATTACTTTTTAATGAGCTTCAAATACTAAACTTCGTCCTATTTAGCTAATGTGATTATATATTTTTTTTCCTGGTATGCAACAAAAATAAAAGTAAAATTAAGTAATAGAAATACAAGAGATGTGCATTGGTTTTTTTTCTCTTTTATTATTTTATTAGTGTTATTATTATTATTATTATTATTATTATTATTATTATTCTAATGTTTTTTTCTGTGATTAATTTGCCTAATATATGACATTTTGTTTGTGTGTGTGTGTGTGTGTGTGTGTGTTGTGTGTGTGTGTGTGTGTGTGTGTGTGTGTGTGTGTTGTGTTTTGTTAATCTATCGCTACCATACACATAAAAAACACAAAAGTATGTTAAACACAGGACTAACTGATTGTTTCTCGCACATACACACAACTAAATAAATCAAGTAAACACAAACACACACACACACACACACACACACACACACACACACCACACACACACACACACACACACAAACACACACGATGTTTGTGATTCATATTTTCTTCTCACATCCACACAAAAAACAAAAAACTTCAAAAATTAGTAAACACACACACACACACACACACACAACACACACAAACACACACACACACACACACGATGTTGTGATTCATATTTTCTTCTCACATCCACACAAAAAACAAAAAACTTCAAAAATTAGTAAACACACACACACACACACACACACACACACAACCCCCCCACCAGCTAGCCATTCAGGCAAACACAAAACTCACCCTCGTCCCTACCCAGATAATTTTTCAGTTTGTTTCTGGCCTCATCGTAGTAGCCTCTGAGCCTCTCCACGCCAGACACGCCCCCTTCCTCCTCCTCCACCCACACGCGCTGCTCTCGCTTCCCTTGCCTCCACGGCGGCCCGGGGTCCATAGCCTCTCCCGCAGTGAGCCCGCCGGAGTGTGTACCGCCCGCACACCCTGGTCAGACGGCGGCGTGGCTAGTGGCGGCTTGGCGGTGCGCGGGATACTGACTGTGCATGTGGTGCGTGGTGGTGGTGGTGGTGTGTGTGTGTGTGTGTGTGTGTGTGTGTGTGTGTGTGTGTGTGTGTGTGTGTGTGTGTGTGTGTGTGTGTGTGTGTTTGGTGTGATGTGGTGTGGTGTGTGTGTGTGCGTGTGTGTGGTGTGTGTGTGTGTGTGGTGTGGTGTGGTGTGGTGTGGTGTGGTGTGGTGTGGTGTGTGTGTGTGTGGTGTGTGTGTGTGTGTGTGTGGTGTGTGTGTGTGTGTGTGTGTGTGTGTGGTGTGGTGTGGTGTGTGTGTGTGTGTGTGTGTGTGTGTGTGTGTGTGTGGTGTGTGTGTGTGGTGGTAGTGGTGCAGGGCTTACACGAGTAAATATTCTTTTACCCTCTCCCCTCTCCCCTCTTCCTGTTACGACCTAAAGTTGGACAAAGGACCCTATTTTCATCAAATAAACATATATGTTGAAATTTTACTACGGTATGTTATATCAATCAATCAATCATTGGGGGCATATGCCGAGGGGCGCGTCGCCTCGCCCACCCTACGACGCCACCCCCGGGGGTCACCACGAGCGGGTCCCCATATAAGAACTAAGAACATAAGGAAGCTACAAGAGGCCGTGAGACCTACACGTGGTAGTTCCTGTTACTTAACACTACCTACACAGAGCTGGGCACTAAATACATTGAATGTATTTAAATACTAAATACTAAATACATGGGAGAAAAGTATTTGTATACCAAATACTAAATACATTTTAAGAATGTATTTAAATACTGAATACTAAATACATTAATTGTATTTAAATACATTTGTAAATATATTTTAAATACACACAAATTATAATGCCATGAATTAAATCAAGTTTCGAAAGTATTCACTTATTTAATTCTAAAATCTCCAGACACAAAATTATGAAATCTAAATTTCCAAACTTTCTTCTATTTGCAGTATAAGTATTTGCAATATAAGTATTTGCAATATAAGTATTTGCAGTATAAGTATTTGCAATATAAGTATTTGCAATATAAGTATTTGCAGTATAAGTATTTGCAATATAAGTATTTGCAATATAAGTATTTGCAGTATAAGTATTTGCAATATAAGTATTTGCAATATAAGTATTTGCAATATAAGTATTTGCAGTATAAGTATTTGCAATATAAGTATTTGCAATATAAGTATTTGCAATATAAGTATTTGCAGTATAAGTATTTGCAATATAAGTATTTGCAATATAAGTATTTGCAGTATAAGTATTTGCAATATAAGTATTTGCAATATAAGTATTTGCAGTATAAGTATTTGCAATATAAGTATTTGCAGTATAAGTATTTGCAATATAAGTATTTGCAGTATAAGTATTTGCAATATAAAGTAAATTTGCAATATAAGTATTTGCAGTATAAGTATTTGCAATATAAGTATTTGCATATAAAGTATTTGCAGTATAAGTATTTGCAGTATAAGTATTTGCAATATAAGTATTTGCAAGTATAAGTATTTGCAGTATAAGTATTTGCAATATAAGTATTTGCAGTATAAGTATTTGCAATATAAGTATTTGCAATATAAGTATTTGCAATATAAGTATTTGCAATATAAGTATTTGCAATATAAGTATTTGCAGTATAAGTATGTGCAATATAAGTATGTGCAATATAAGTTTTGTTATTTGCAGTATAAGTATTTGCAATATAAGTATTTGCAATATAAGTATTTGCAGTATAAGTATTTGCAATATAAGTATTTGCAATATAAGTATTTGCAGTATAAGTATTTGCAATATAAGTATTTGCAATATAAGTATTTGCAGTATAAGTATTTGCAGTATAAGTATTTGCAATATAAGTATTTGCAATATAAGTATTTGCAATATAAGTATTTGCAATATAAGTATTTGCAGTATAAGTATTTGCAGTATAAGTATTTGCAATATAAGTATTTGCAATATAAGTATTTGCAGTATAAGTATTTGCAGTATAAGTATTTGCAGTATAAGTATTTGCAGTATAAGTATTTGCAGTATAAGTATTTGCAATATAAGTATTTGCAGTATAAGTATTTGCAATATAAGTATTTGCAATATAAGTATTTGCAATATAAGTATTTGCAGTATAAGTATTTGCAATATAAGTATTTGCAATATAAGTATTTGCAATATAAGTATTTGCAGTATAAGTATTTGCAGTATAAGTATTTGCAATATAAGTATTTGCAATATAAGTATTTGCAGTATAAGTATTTGCAATATAAGTATTTGCAATATAAGTATTTGCAATATAAGTATTTGCAGTATAAGTATTTGCAATATAAGTATTTGCAATATAAGTATTTGCAGTATAAGTATTTGCAATATAAGTATTTGCAATATAAGTATTTGCAGTATAAGTGTGCATTCCTTTGATAATTCTATAAACCATCTACGACACTATGGCATCCACTCCCTGACATAATGTTCGAGTTGCATTCATCATAAAGTTTGCAATACATTTCCAACACTATTTGAATATTTTGTGCATAAAACACAGTATACAAATGCTGCGTAGAAGCAGCCGATACTAGTGACTGATGAGAACAGTATTCCCAGAACGCGAACAGTGTTTATCAACAGCAGGGCAGGAACTAGACTTGTCGTTAGAGCATCTAACGCGCCTGTCCACGACTCCCGCCAGCCAGTCGCCACCACACACCCATGCGCCACCTCCCTCCTCCCCATTCCCCAATATCCTGGCTGCGGTAGATGCTATACATATGAATATGATAAGAAATTAGCACCGAAAATTTGTTCTTTGGTCATTGTGTCAAAGGCAAGTAAAATGTGTATTATCAGCTCACCTGGCTATTTAACTTAATCTACATATCTCTAGAAAAGTCTGAAAATAACTGGATTTCCTTAGATTTTGCGTTTCCTTCGAAATTTCCTTGAAAGTGGAAACACTGGTTCACTGTAACCTCAGGGTTGCTTGATAGTTGGGCGGGTTAATGGCCAAATTAACTGATAAAAAATAATTAAAATTTATATATTATATGTATTTAAATAAAATGTATTT
>JACEEZ010000506.1:162500-178627 GCA_016584305.1 Chionoecetes opilio
TATTTGCATATAAGTATTGAAATTAAGTATTTGAAATATAAGTATGTGCAATATAAGTATTTGAATATAAGTATTTGCGTATAATATGCCCAAATAAGTATTTGCAATAAGTATTGCCAATATAAAATTTGAAGATAAATTTGCGTTAAGTTTTTGGCATATAAGTATTGCATATAATATGTGCAATATAAGTTTTTGCAAAAAAAAGTAAATGTGCAATTGTATTTGAAGTTAAGTATTTGCAGTAAAGTTGTGCAATTAAGTTTTTGCAGTAAAATATTTGCAATAAAATATTTGCAATATAAGTAATTTGATTTTAAATTTTTGAAATATAAGATTTGAAATTTAAGTATTTGCAGTATAAGTATTTGCAATATAAGTATTTGCAATAAATATTTGAAACCAAAAGTATTGAAATATAAATTGGAAATTTAAAATTTTTCAATATAAGTATTTGCAATATAAGTTTTTGCAATATAAGTTTTTGCAAAAGTATTTGCAGTATATATGTGCAATAAAAGTATTTGCAATTAAAATTTTTGAATAAAAATATTTCAATATAATATTTGCAATTAAGTATTTGCAATATAAGTATTGCAATTAAAAGTTTTGCAATATAAATATTTGCAGTATAAGTATTGAAATATAAGTATTTGCAATAAAGTATTCAATAAAGTATTTGCAATATAAGCTGTTGCTTTGATTTTTTAAGCCTACCTACTTGGAAACACCCCCTGACATAATTTTACCTTGCATTCTTCAAAAAATTTTCCCAACTTTAAACACTATGAAAACCTATCCAAAATCAGCATGAAAGGGCTGGGGGAAACCCCCGCTACTAGTGACGGGTGAAAACAGCACCCAGACACCTGAGCTGTATAGACACCGGGAAAGGAACTAACTTGTCTTTAAAAGGGTCTCCCCCCTGCCCGCGACTCCCCTCCCCTCGCCACCCCCACCCCTGCACCCCCCATGCACCACCTCCCCCCCTCCCATTTCCCCTTCCTTGCTGCGGAGATGCTGTAATATGAAAATGACCAGAAATTTGCACCATAAGTGTTTTTGGGCATTTGTCATAGGCAATAGTGTGTAACACTCACCGGCTTTTAACTTATCTAATAGCCTTTGAAAAGTCCGGAAAAAAACTGGATTTCCTTAGATTTTTCGTTTCCTTATAAAATTTCCTTCTAGGCCTAAATTCCCTTTCAATCATTGGATTGCTTGGGAGGGCAACCCTGGTTTACTGTAAATCAGGGTTGCCAGTAGTGGGGGGGGTTTATGGCCCAAATTTAAATTGAACCCCCCCAAGGGGAAAAAAACCCACCATAAACACCCCGGGGGACCCCCCCCTCGGGAAGGGAGTTGAAACCGGGGGCCCCGTGCCAGGGAATCCGGGGTCCCCTTGGGGGGGTTGGGGTATTGCCCGGGCCACGCCCAGGTTTGTTTGGGGGTCCCCCCCAGGTTTATTGGGGGGTAGTCCCCTTGTATTGGGGGTTAGGTTTAGGTTTAGCCTTTCCGCCCATTTTTTATTGCCGGGGTCCACGCTGCCAGGTTGTATTGCCGGGGTCCACGCTGCCAGGTTGTATTGCCGGGGTCCACGCTGCCAGGGTGGCAACACTCCCCGCGCACAAGGAGGAGCAGGATGGTGCGAGCTGTTCATCCTGAACTCAGGATCTTTTCCCGGAGGGGACCACTGTTGGGCCCCTCGTGAAAAACCGATGCTTTCCTGTGCGTAGTCTCGGCGAAGACTCTAAACTTCTTGCTCGTGGGTGCGAGTATGATACGCGCGTCCTCCCGAGTAAACTCGGCGTAAAAGTAGGATAGCCGTCCGCCGGTAGAGATAAGCCGGATGCGGGTCCGGCTCTTTTGCTGAAGTGAAGTGTACGGTCATGTGTGTGTCGGCATGTGGCCATGCGCCTTACAGGACCGACCTGCCAAGCGGAACGATGGGTGCCTATACGATGTCTTTGTCTGTGGCACCCGGGGCACAGCCCATGGCACCCGTGCCGCTGGGGTGACCCCGGAGCAAGTTCCGTGAAGCCCGGGGCACACGTCGGGTGGGGTTGTTGCAAACGTCTGCCCTGTTCGGCGGACTACCGGCAACCGGTTTGGGCGAAACTTCGAAGGTATTGTTGGTACATAATGAATACACACTTATTATGTGACAATAGACCGCGGCGTCCCTTAACGCATGAGTACAAGTCCGTCCGCCTTACAAGTTCGGTAGAGCGAAAAGGGTTATGCGTGGCTTATCGTGCATGCGAGGCGCATACGCTGATTCTCGGCTGGGCTCGGCGGCCGCTGGACCTCATAGGGGCTGGTTGTTTCAGACAACCAGCTCGGGGAAAGGCGGTGAAATTCATGCTCTCTCTTTAGAATAAATATATAACAGATCAAATAGATGACTATATAACTGTAGGAGAATCATTAGTCGGTCAATAAATAACAGATACAAATTAAGTCACGTAAATGATGGAACACTCATCACTTTTTCCCATTGCAAAAAACTTCCTTTGGTATTATTACAGATGAACACACACACACACACACACACACACACACACACACACACACACACACACCCAACACCGAATTCACTTTGGTGAGTGAAACAACTTTTTTCTGGTGAGTTTTTATGTTTTGAATGAATCTGCTACCCGTTCCTGTCGCAAATCAAATTCAATTTTTTTAAATTTAGTTAGGTAAAGGTTTGGTTAGGTATATGTTAGGTTAGGTTAGACTATTCTAACCTATACCTAACCTAACCTAACATATACCTAACCTAACATATACCTAACCAAACCTTTACCTAACTAAATAAAAAAATAGAATGTGATTTGCAACAGAAACGGTAAAGGTTTGGTTAGGTTAGGTTAGGTTAGGTTTAGGTTAGGTTAGGATAGGTTAGGTTAGGTATAGGTTAGAATAGGTAAGGGTTCGGTTAGGTTAGGATAGGTTAGGATAGGTATAGGTTAGGATAGGTAAAGGTTCGGTTACGTATATGTTAGGTTAGGTTAGGATAGGTTAGAATAGGTAAAGGTTTGGTTAGGTTAGGTTAGGTTAGGATAGGTATAGGTTAGAATAGATAAAGGTTCGGTTAGGCTCAATTAGTTTTTTGTCATTTTTGTTGAAAATCACACAGAAAAAAAGTTATTTGCGACAGAAACGGTTAGCAGATTCATTCGAAACGCATCACAGCTCACCAGAAATAAATAGTTTCGTCCACCCAAGGAAGTTCGGTGTTCATCTGGAAATGTACCCAAGCTTGTTTTGAGGTTTGCACAGGGAAAAAACTGTAGTTAGGTAGTTTAGGTAGTTAGGTGTTTAGGTAGTTTTGTTAGTTTTTGTAGTTAGTTCTGGTAGTTAGGTAGTTTAAGTAGTTTAGGTAGGTCCATTAGGGAAAGCATCACATATTGAACTAACATAATTTGAACTTGTCTGAAAATCTTGTAACCGTCATAAACTACATATTTACTCAGCGCTGTAACCATAGCCCGCCCCTTCACGCCCAGATCTTTCCTTGGCTATATAAAATAATCTGTTGTTAGCCATAAAATAACGAAAAATCACTTAATATACCACAGTAGTTAGTGGACAAGGATACTAAACAGGTTATAGCTATAAAACATTGCTTATAGTCACTAAAAATCGTCTAATGGTACCCAAATTACAATGGAAATTACGTTTTGGGCCTCAAGGGATTAACCGCAGGGGTTAAAGATACGGCGACCTTATTCTAGTTGAGGGTAGATATACGGCAGCGGTTATTGATACGGAAACAACAGGAACTACCACGTGTAGGTCTCACGGCCTCTTGTAGCTTCCTTATTTTCTTATGTTCTTACAATATGGGAACTTATATGGGGGTCTCTCTCTCTCTCTCTCTCTCTCTCTCTCTCTCTCTCTCTCTCTCTCTATTTCTCTCTTTTCTCTCTCTCTCCTCTCTCTCTCTCTCTTTTCTCTCTCTCTACTCCTCTCTCTCTCTCTCTCTCTCTCTCTCTCTCTCTCTCTCTCTCTCTCTCTCTCTCTCTCTCTCTCTCTCTCTCTCTCTCTCGGTTACAGGGAGTTTCTTACATAAGTTGTTTCGTACCCAGGTTTTTTTAGTTGTTTCGTACAATGATTTTGAGTTTTTTTCGTACATATCTGGTGTCGTTTCGTAACTAGTAATCAAGTTCAACTCTGAGCTGAGTGTACGAAACCACTATGGTTTCATATAGACTACGAAACAACTTTTAGGTGTACGAAACAACTTGTGTACGAACTGACTGCACCCCCTCTCACACACACACTCTCTCTCTCTCAGAATGAGACCAGGTATGTACGAAAAAACTCATAATTAGTGTACGAAACAACTAACAAAACCTGGGTACGAAACAACTTGTGTACGAAACTCCCTGTAACCCTAACATTATGGGAACTATGGGGGTCTCTCTCTCACACTCGCTCTCTCTCCCTCTCACCTTGTTGGCGGGCAGCTTGCAATGGGTCGTGATCACCCTTACAGGGTTGCTGCCACGCTGAAACAGCACCACGCCTACACGAGCCACGATGGCGCCGTAGTACTCCCGCAGGATACTGTCGCACACCTTCTGCAGGCGGTTAGACATAGCCACCTCCTCCTCCTCCTCTTGTGACCTCTAGTATCTTCTTCTGGTGACCTCCTCCTCCTCCTCCTCTTGTGACCTCTAGTATCTTCTTCTGGTGACCTCCTCCTCCTCTTGTGACCTCTAATATCTTCTTCTTGTGACTTCCTCCTCCTCTTGTGACCTCTAGTATCTGCCTCTGGTGACCTCCTCCTCCTCCTCCTCTTGTGACCTCTAGTATCTTCTGGTGACCTCCTTCTCTTGTGACCTCTTCTGCTTAGGATCGCATTGTAGGTCGTTTGTCAACATCTAGTATCGTTTTATAGCTCTTCCTCCTCTTCTTCTTCTTCGGGTGACCTCTAGTATAGCTTCATAGGTCCTCTTCCTCCTCTTCTTGTGACCACCTCCTTCCTAGGGACTTGGGTGTGGCCCGGGCGGAGGCGGGTTCCTAATAATGTCTTGGACTAATCCACGGCACACTTGTTTTAAGTTGTTGTTGTTGTTGTTGTTGTTGTTGTTGAAGGGCAGTGATGTCGATTTCGAGGATATTCGCCCTGGGGCACAGAGGCGGCGTCGTGATGGGTGGACGGCAGCGGCGGCCAGCAGGGTGGTCAGGTCAAAGGTGGTGACGTTCAGGGCGATGAGGTGACCACGTGGAAGTTGCCGGTGGGCGTGGCAGCGAGGACACTGCAGCAGTAATCCTAATCCTACAAGCCCTGAGGGAGCCAGCCGGAAAATAGGGTTTGAACTACGGATGAAAACCGCGGTTTAGCTCCCCACCTGGAAAGAAGAAGAAGAAGGGGCGGTGCGGGTGCAGGCGGTACAGGTGTGCCCTCTTCAGTTCAGTACAGTTGATGGTCGGGAGTCAGGCCTTTTTCAACGGCACTCCCTGACGTGTTTCTTCTTGCTGTCTGGGTCTTTAATTAGTTGTCTTCTCTTATTCTATCTTATTAGTTTTTTCTTTTTCTTTTCTTGTCATAATGATTTTCTTGGTTTCTACATTCCCTCTAACAAACTCTCCCACTATAGCCTTTCCTCAGGTAAGTTGTGTAGCCTCTTCTCTCGAGTTCTTAGCCTCCCTCCTCCTAACTAGTAAGTCTTATAGCCTCTTCCTCCTCTAGGTAAGGTTGTTGTAGCCTCTTCCTCCTCTAGGTAAGGTTGTTGTAGCCTCTTCCTCCTCTAGTAAGGTTGTTGTAGCCTCTGCCTCCTTAGGTAAGGATGTTGTAGCCTCTGTCCTCCTGTAGGTAAGGTTGTTGTAGCCTCTGCCTCCTCTAGGTAAGGTTGTTGTAGCCTCTCCTCCTTAGGTAAGGTTGTTGTAGCCTCTGCCTCCTCTAGGTAAGGTTGTTGTAGCCTCTTCCTCCTCTAGGTAAGGTTGTTGTAGCCTCTTCCTCCTCTAGGTAAGGTTGTTGTAGCCTCTGCCTCCTCTAGGTAAGGTTGTTGTAGCCTCTTCCTCCTCTAGGTAAGGTTGTTGTAGCCTCTTCCTCCTCTAGGTAAGG
Source organism: Chionoecetes opilio (assembly GCA_016584305.1). Taxonomy (NCBI): domain Eukaryota; kingdom Metazoa; phylum Arthropoda; class Malacostraca; order Decapoda; family Majidae; genus Chionoecetes; species Chionoecetes opilio. The sequence goes on from JACEEZ010000506.1 coordinate 168,580, forward strand.
TTGTTGTAGCCTCTTCCTCCTCTAGGTAAGGTTATTGTAGCCTCTTCCTCCTCTAGGTAAGGTTGTTGTAGCCTCTTCCTCCTCTAGGTAAGGTTGTTGTAGCCTCTGCCTCCTCTAGGTAAGGTTGTTGTAGCCTCTGCCTCCTTTAGGTAAGGTTGTTGTAGCCTCTTCCTCCTCTAGGTTAGGTTGTTGTAGCCTCTTCCTCCTCTAGGTAGGGTTGTTGTAGCCTCTTCCTCCTCTAGGTTAGGTTGTTGTAGCCTCTTCCTCCTCTAGGTAAGGTTGTTGTAGCCTCTTCCTCCTCTAGGTAAGGTTGTTGTAGCCTCTTCCTCCTCTAGGTAAGGTTGTTGTAGCCTCTGCCTCCTGTAGGTAAGGTTGTTGTAGCCTCTGCCTCCTCTAGGTAAGGTTGTTGTAGCCTCTGCCTCCTGTAGGTAAGGTTGTTGTAGCCTCTGCCTCCTCTAGGTAAGGTTGTTGTAGCCTCTGTCTCCTCTAGGTAAGGTTGTTGTAGCCTCTGCCTCCTCTAGGTAAGGTTGTTGTACCCTCTGCCTCCTCTAGGTAAGGTTGTTGTAGCCTCTTCCTCCTCTAGGTAAGGTTGTTGTAGCCTCACACTTTTCTGTCTTTCATTACTGTAGGCTGGGCACCATAGCAGAAAAGTCCTCCTTTTCCGCCCCACATAAATCACAAGCCCTCTTCTTCTTCTTCTTCTTCTTGTGACCTTTCGTCTCCTTCGTTAACAAAACTTGTTAACTCTTCCCCTGTTTATTTCACCTGGGAAAGACATTTTGATCAGTTTTCAATCCTTTGATTATCATCCTAATTCACTGTTTCTCGCCGTGAATGTTGTGTGACCGATCCGATCCGGTGTGGGTTCGGGGGGCAGCCTTTGCTCCGGTCCCCCTAACGCCACCACACGTCTGTAAATAAAAAAGAAACGATGTCCTGGTGACTTTAGTGTTGTCTACGGTACATGTAAGTGAGTTTGATGTACCAGAACCATGGTCTCTTAAAACAGCACGAGTAGAGACCCAGCACAATACGCTAGTCTGTGTTCTAATGAAAGAAAAAATGAACAGCTTCAACAGAGGTAGAAAACGAGGAATTTTATGACTAGCCTTCATATTTTTACTCACTTCGTTAATTACGTACCAGAATAATGTCCCAGAAGTAGTAGAAAAGTATGTATACCTAGGAATGGAAGTAAACAAGGAAGGGATAGGCGGTGAAAAGCAGAGGAAAGTTAATGAAGGCAAGGCAAGGAGGATGACAGGCATGATTATAAATGGTGGTAACAGTCATTAATAAATATGAGGTAGGCAGGAGTTTATGGAAGGGGGTGGCTGTACCCCATTGCCTGTATGGGTCAGAAGTGACTCAGTACAGGGAAGGAGATACCTTGCACTTGGAAAAGGCTCAGAACATAGTAGGCAGATGGGGACTAGGAGCTTGTAGGAGCACTGCCGTAGAGGCCATAAGGGGAGACATGGGATGGAGCACATTCAGGGAAAGGATAATTAAAGGAAAACTGGTGTTCCACAAGAAAATTGAAAGACTTAGTGGAGATAGATGGGCAAAGAAAATATCCCAGGAAAATAGATCAAGTTCCACCTGGAAGAAGGAACTAGAGAGATGGAAAAGGAGAGAGACTGTGGGAGAGGAATGGAACAGGATGGAGATAAGAGATATTAAAAAGAAAATTGAGAATAAAGGGCTAGTTAAATGGCAGGAGGGAATGGCCAGGAAATCAACGTTGCAGTGGTACAGGTGGAAACAGAAACCAGAAGGGGTGACCTGGCATGTAGGAGACTGGGGGAGTAAGTTACTCTATAAAGCAAGAACAGGCACCTTCGAAGTCAACGGCAGTAACAGGGAACTAGAGAACCAGAATTGTAGCTGCAGGGTAGGAGAGAAAGAAACCGTAGAACATGTCATTGTTCTGTTTGTATCATTGTACTACTCCAACTACAACCAGTAGAAGTAGTACATACAATAATTTTTTTTGTGATAATATATATATATATATATATATATTTATTTATTTTTTTTTATTTTTTTTACATGGTGCGACGTTAATTTTTTTTTTTTTTTTTTGGTTTTTTGTCCCTAGCATGATGACCTTTTGTCCCTGGCATGATGACCGCCTTGTAATCTCGCTTGTCCCTAGCATGATGACCTTTTGTCCCTAGCATGATGACCGCCTTGTAATCTCGCTTGTCCCCAGCATGATGACCGCCTTGTAATCTCGTTTGTCCCTAGCATGATGACCACCTTATAATCTCGCTTGTCCCTAGCATGATGACCGCCTTGTAATCTCGCTTGTCCCTAGCATGATGACCGCCTTGTAATCTCGCTTGTCCCTAGCATGATGACCGCCTTGTAATCTCGCTTGTCCCTAGCATGATGACCGCCTTGTAATCTCGCTTGTCCCTAGCATGATGACCGCCTTGTAATCTCGCTTGTCCTTAGCATGATGACCGCCTTGTAATCTCGCTTGTCATTAGCATGATGACCGCCTTGTAATCTCGCTTGTCCTAGCATGATGACCGCCTTGTAATCTCGCTTGTCCCTAGCATGATGACCGCCTTGTAATCTCGCTTGTCCCTAGCATGATGACCGCCTTGTAATCTTGCTTGTCCCTAGCATGATGACCGTCTTGTAATCTCGCTTGTCCCTAGCATGATGACCGCCTTGTAATCTCGCTTGTTCCCTAGCATGATGACCGCCTTGTAATCTCGCTTGTCCCTAGCATGATGACCGCCTTGTAATCTCGCTTATCCCTAGCATGATGACCGCCTTGTAATCTCTCTTGTCCCTAGCATGATGACCGCCTTGCAATCTCGCTTGTCCCTAGCATGATATCCACCTTGTAATCTCGCTTGTCCCTAGCTTGATGACCGCCTTGTTATCTCGCTTGTCCTAGCATGATGACCGCCTTGTAATCTCGCTTGTCCCTAGCATGATGACCGCCTTGTAATCTCGCTTGTCCCTAGCATGATGACCCCCTTGTAATCTCGCTTGTCCCTAGCATGATGACCGCCTTGTAATCTCGCTTGTCCCTAGCATGATGACCGCCTTGTAATCTCGCTTGTCCTAGCATGATGACCGCCTTGTAATCTCGCTTGTCCCTAGCATGATGACCGCCTTGTAATCTCGCTCGTCCCTAGCATTATGACCGCCTTGTAATCTCGCTTGTCCCTAGCATGATGACCGCCTTGTAATCTCGCTGTCCCTAGCATGATGACCGCCTTGTAATCTCGCTTGTCCCTAGCATAATGACCGCCTTGTAATCTCGCTTGTCCCTAGCATAATGACCGCCTTGTAATCTCGCTTGTCCCTAGCATGATGACCGCCTTGTAATCTCGCTTGTCCCTAGCATGATGACCGCCTGTAATCTCGCTTGTCCCTAGCATGATGACCGTCTTGTAATCTCGCTTGTCCCTAGCATGATGACCGCCTTGTAATCTCGCTTGTCCCTAGCATGATGACCGCCTTGTAATCTCGCTTGTCCCTAGCATGATGACCGCCTTGTAAATCTCCTTGTCCCTAGCATGATGACCGCCTTGTAATCTCGCTTGTCCCTAGCATGATGACCGCCCAGTAATCTCGCTTGTCCCTAGCATGATGACCGCCTTGTAATCTCGCTTGTCCCTAGCATGATGACCGCCTTGTAATCTCGCTTGTCCCTAGCATGATGACCGCCTTGTAATGTCGCTTGTCCCTAGCATGATGACCGCCTTGTAATATCGCTTGTCCCTAGCATGATGACCGCCTTGTAATCTCGCTTGTCCCTAGCATGATGACCGCCTTATAATCTCGCTTGTCCCTAGCATGATGACCGCCTTGTAATATCGCTTGTCCCTAGCATGATGACGCCTTGTAATCTCGCTTGTCCCTAGCATGATGACCGCCTTGTAATCTCGCTTGTCCCTAGCAGGATGACCGCTTGTAATCTCGCTTGTCCCTAGCATGATGACCGCCTTGTAATCTTGCTTGTCCTAGCACGATGACCGCCTTGTAATCTCGCTTGTCCCTAGCATGATGACCGCCTTGTAATCTCGCTTGTCCCTAGCATGATGACCGCCTTGTAATCTCGCTTGTCCCTAGCATGATGACCGCCTTGTATCTCGCTTGTCCCTAGCATGATGACCGCCTTGTAATCTCGCTTGTCCCTAGCATGATGACCGCCTTGTAATCTCGCTTGTCCCTAGCATGATGACCGCCTTGTAATCTCGCTTGTCCCTAGCATGATGACCGCCTTGTAATCTCGCTTGTCCTAGCATGATGACCGCCTTGTAATCTCGCTTGTCCCTAGCATGATGACCGCCTTGTAATCTCGCTTGTCCCTAGCATGATGACCGCCTTGTAATCACGCTTGTCCCTAGCATGATGACCGCCTTGTAATCTCGCTTGTCCCTAACATGATGACCACCTGTAATCTCGCTTGTCCCTAGCAATGAGACCGCCTTGTAATCTCGCTTGTCCCTAGCATGATGACAGCCTTGTAATCTCGCTTGTCCCTAGCATGATGACTGCCTTGTAATCTCGCTTGTCCTAGCATGATGACCGCCTTGTAATCTCGCTTGTCCCTAGCATGATGGCCGCCTTGTAATATCGCTTGTCCCTAGCATGATGACCGCCTTGTAATCTCGCTTGTCCCTAGCATGATGACCGCCGTTGTAATCACGCTTGTCCCTAGCATGATGACCGCCTTGTAATATCGCTTGTCCTAGCATGATGACCGCCTTGTAATCTCGCTTGTCCCTAGCATGATGACCGCCTTGTAATCTCGCTTGTCCCTAGCATGATGACCGCCTTGTAATCTCGCTTGTCCCTAGCATGATGACCGCCTTGTAATCTCGCTTGTCCCTAGCATGATGACCGCCTTGTAATCTCGTTTGTCCCTAGCATGATGACCGCCTTGTAATCTCGCTCGTCCCAAGCATGATGACCGCCTTGTAATCTCGCTTGTCCCTAGCATGATGACCGCCTTGTAATCTCGCTTGTCCCTACATGATGACCGCCTTGTAATCTCGCTTGTCCCTAGCATGATGACCGCCTTGTAATCTCGCTTGTCCTAGCATGATGACCGCCTTGTAATCTCGCTTGTCCCTAGCATGATGACCGCCTTGTAATCTCGCTTGTCCCTAGCATGATGACCGCCTTGTAATCTCGCTTGTCCCTAGCATGATGACTGCCTTGTCATCTCGCTTGTCCCTAGCATGATGACCCGCCTTGTAATCTCGCTTGTCCCTAGCATGATGACCGCCTTGTAATCTCGCTTGGTCCCTAGCATGATGACCGCCTTGTATCTCGCTTGTCCCTAGCATGATGACCGCCTTGTAATCTCGCTTGTCCCTAGCATCATGACCGCCTTGTAATCTCGCTTGTCCCTAGCATGATGACCGCCTTGTAATCTCGCTTGTCCCTAGCATGATGACCGCCTTGTAATCTCGTTTGTCCCTAGCATGATGACCGCCTTGTAATCTCGCTCGTCCAAGCATGATGACGCCTTGTAATCTCGCTTGTCCCTAGCATGATGACCGCCTTGTAATCTCGCTTGTCCCTAGCATGATGACCGCCTTGTAATCTCGCTTGTCCCTAGCATGATGACCGCCTTGTAATCTCGCTTGTCCCTAGCATGATGACCGCCTTGTATCTCGCTTGTCCCTAGCATGATGACCGCCTTGTAATCTCGCTTGTCCCTAGCATGATGACCGCCTTGTAATCTCGCTTGTCCCTAGCATGATGACTGCCTTGTCATCTCGCTTGTCCCTAGCATGATGACCGCCTTGTAATCTCGCTTGTCCCTAGCATGATGACCGCCTTGTAATCTCGCTTGTCCCTAGCATAATGACCGCCTTGTAATCTCGCTTGTCCTAGCATGATGACCGCCTTGTAATCTCGCTTGTCCCTAGCATGATGACCACCTTGTAATCTCGCTTGTCCCTAGCATGATGACCGCCTTGTAATCTCGCTTGTCCTAGCATGATGACCGTCTTGTAATCTCGCTTGTCCCTAGCATGATGACCGCCTTGTAATCTCGCTTGTCCCTAGCATGATGACCGCCTTGTAATCTCGCTTGTCCCTAGCATGATGACCGCCTTGTAATCTCCCTTGTCCCTAGCATGATGACCGCCTTGTAATCTCGCTTGTCCCTAGCATGATGACCGCCCAGTAATCTCGCTTGTCCCTAGCATGATGACCGCCTTGTAATCTCGCTTGTCCCTAGCATGATGACCGCCTTGTAATCTTCGCTTGTCCCTAGCATGATGACCGCCTTGTAATGTCGCTTGTCCCTAGCATGATGACCGCCTTGTAATATCCTTTGTCCCTAGCATGATGACCGCCTTGTAATCTCGCTTGTCCCTAGCATGATGACCGCCTTATAATCTCGCTTGTCCCTAGCATGATGACTGCCTTGTAATATCGCTTGTCCCTAGCATGATGACCGCCTTGTAATCTCGCTTGTCCCTAGCATGATGACCGCCTTGTAATCTCGCTTGTCCCTAGCAGGATGACCGCCTTGTAATCTCGCTTGTCCCTAGCATGATGACCGCCTTGTAATCTCGCTTGTCCTAGCACGATGACCGCCTTGTAATCTCGCTTGTCCCTAGCATGATGACCGCCTTGTAATCTCGCTTGTCCCTAGCATGATGACCGCCTTGTAATCTCGCTTGTCCCTAGCATGATGACCGCCTTGTAATCTCGCTTGTCCCAGCATGATGACCGCCTTGTAATCTCGTTTGTCCCTAGCATGATGACCGCCTTGTAATGTCCTCGTCCCAAGCATGATGACCGCCTTGTAATCTCGCTTGTCCCTAGCATATGATGACCGCCTTGTAATCTCGCTTGTCCTAGCATGATGACCGCCTTGTAATCTCGCTTGTCCCTAGCATGATGACCGCCTTGTAATCTCGCTTGTCCCTAGCATGATGAGACCGCCTTGTTATCTCGCTTGTCCCAAGCATGATGACCGCCTTGTAATCTCGCTTGTCCCTAGCATGATGACCGCCTTGTTATCTCGCTTGTCCCTAGCATGATGACTGCCTTGTCATCTCGCTTGTCCCTAGCATGATGACCGCCTTGTAATCTTGCTTGTCCCTAGCATGATGACCGCCTTGTAATCTCGCTTGTCCCTAGCATGATGACCGCCTTGTAATCTTGCTTGTCCCTAGCATGATGACTGCCTTGTAATATCGCTTGTCCCTAGCATGATGACCGCCTTGTAATCTCGCTTGTCCCTAGCATGATGACCGCCTTATAATCTCGCTTGACCCTAGCATGATGACCGCCTTGTAATCTCGCTTGTCCCTAGCATGATGACCGCCTTGTAATCTCGCTTGTCCCTAGCATGATGACCGCCTTGTAATCTCGCTTGTCCCTAGCATGATGACCGCCTTGTAATCTCGCTTGTCCCTAGCATGGTGACCGCTTTGTAATCTCGCTTGTCCCTAGCATGATGACCGCCTTGTAATCTCGCTTGTCCCTAGCATGATGACCGCTTTGTAATCTCGCTTGAAAAAAGAATACAAAGTCCATGTAGAATACTTTTTTTTGTCATTTTTTGTCATTTTTGCATTGTTACGTTTGCCTGTCTGTCTGTCTGTCTGTCTATACGTAGGGGAAGTTTTTGTTAACTCCCGCATTCCTAACTGTCATTCTATTATTATTGTCATTAACATCATCATTACAAACACCATCATCATCATCATCATCATCATTAATGGTGTTCGTTATAGTAGTAAAAAATTGGTCGTAATTTTTTTTTATTGTGCGTACATAGAAGAGGGAAATTTGTGACTGTTTTTGTGACTGTTTGATCATACGCACACGGTGTATGTATTCGTGTGCGTGTTTGGTGGCCCTCATGTACGCACACACACACCTCCTCCTGTGTGCGTATTGACCTGTTGATACGCACACACAGTCAGCCCTGGGAGGTTTGGGGAGTGGGGGGGTAGGGGGGCAAGGGGGGGTGAGGTTAATAATAAATAATATTATTAATAAAAATAATGATAATAATAATAATAATAATAATGATAATAATGATATTAATATTTAAAATGATAAAAATAATAATAATAATAATGATAATAATAATAATAATAATGATAATAATAATAATAATAATAATGATAATAATAATAATAATGATAATAATAATGATAATAATAATGATAATGATAATAATAATAATAATGATAATAATAATGATAATAATAATAATGATAATAATAATGATAATAATAATAATAATAATAATCTATAATAATATAAGCGAAAGTGTGTCTGTCTGTCTGTCTGTCTGTCTGTCTGTCTGTCTGTCTGTCTGTCTGTCTGTCTGTCTGTCTGTCTGTGTGTGTGTGTGGTATAGGTTCCGCCCCCCGTGGCGCAAACACCTCATATGGCACATTTTTGGAATCAGGTTGACCAGGGGAAGCTCATAAGCCCACTTATGAGATGATCCGATCACTTTTTTTTTTGTTCTTTTTTTTAGCAGCCTATTAGCGAGAATTGTGAGAACAAAAGTGGGTTGCGAGAATTGAGGAAGCCTTGATGTAGGGTGATGGATAATGGGTGAGTGAATGGGTGGGGTGATGGGTAATGGGTGTGGGGTGATGGGTGAGTGAATGGGTGGGGGGTAATGGGTTGGGGGTGATGGGTGATGGGTGAGGGAATAGGTGGGGGGTGATGGGTAATGGGTGAGTGAATGGTTGTGTGGTGATGGGTAATGGGTGAGTGAATGGGTGGGGGGTGATGGGTAATGGGTGAGTGAATGGGTGTGTGGTGATGGGTAATGGGTGAGTGAATGGGTGGGGGGTGATGGGTAATGGGTGAGTGAATGGGTGTGTGGTGATGGGTAATGGGTGAGTGAATGGGTGGAGGGTGAGTGAATTGGTGTGTGGTGATGGGTAATGGGTGAGTGAATGGGTGGGGGGGTGAGTGAATGGGTGTGTGGTGATGGTAATGGGTGAGTGAATGGCTGTGTGGTGATGGGTAATGGGTGAGTGAAGGGTGGGGTGATGGGTAATGGGTGAGTTGAATGGTGTGTGGTGATGGGTAATGGGTGAGTGAATGGGTGGGGGGTGATGGGTAATGGGTGAGTGAATGGGTGTGTGGTGATGGGTAATGGGTGAGTGAATGGGTGGGGGGTATGGGTAATTGGGTGAGTGAATGGGTGGGGGGTGATGGGTAATGGGTGAGTAAATGGGGTGTGTGGTGATGGGTAATGGGTGAGTGAATGGGTGGGGGGTGATGGGTAATGGGTGAATGAATGGGTGTGTGGTGATGGTTAATGGGTGAGTGAATGGGTGGGGGGTGATGGTAATGGGTGAGTGAATGGGTGGGGGGTGATGGGTAATGGGTGAGTGAATGGGTGTGTGGTGATGGGTAATGGGTGAGTGAGTGGGTGGGGTGTGATGGGTAATGGGTGAGTGAATGGGTGGGGGGTGATGGGTAATGGGTGAGTGAATGGGTGTGTGGTAATAGGTAATGGGTGAGTGAATGGTGTGTGGTGATGGGCATGGGTGAGTGAATGGGTGGGGGGTGATGGGTAATGGGTGAGTGAATGGGTGGGGGATGATGGGTAATGGGTAAGTGAATGGGTGGGGGGTGATGGGTAATGGGTGAGTGAATGGGTGGGGGGGAATACATACATTTCTACATCCATGATTTCAGGAAAGTTAGAAGGGGCTATCTGGAGAGTCCATGTTTGGTGGGCCGAAGGCCCACCAAACACAGGTGGTGGGCCGAAGGCCCACCAATAGCCCTCCGCAGGAGCTAGCCAAAAAGTCCGCCCGGAGGGAGGCTTTGCGGCTATATAATAAAATATGATAATAATAATGTAAATAATGATAATAAAATAAATAAATAATAATATATAATGATGATAATAATATATAATAATAATATATAATAATAATATAATTAATAAATAATATGATAATAATAATAATAAATATAATAAATAATACTAATAATAAATAATGATAATAATAATAATAATAATAATTAATAATAAATAATAAATAATAATAATAAAGATAATAATAAT
>JACEEZ010000507.1:0-10682 GCA_016584305.1 Chionoecetes opilio
AAAAAGAGGAAGAAAAGGAGAGAGAGAAAAGGGGGTAAAAAAAAAAAAAAAAAAGGGGGGGGGGGGTTTTAAATTTTTTTTGGGGGAGGTTGTCATTACGCTGCCCCCAAGGGGGAAAGGATCCGGGGTGGGGGGAGGGAAGGAAGGAAGGGGGGGGAGGGAGGGGGGGAGGGGAAAGGGGAAAAGGGAAAGGGAAGGGAAGGGGGGGAAAGGGAGGGAGAGAAGGGAAGGGAAGGGAAAAGGGGGGGAAAAAAGGAAAAAGGAAAGGGAGGAAGTGGGGGAAAGGGGAGTGAGTGAGGGTGGGAGGGAGGGAGGGAGGGGGGGAAAAGAGGGGGGAGGGAAGGGGGGGGGAGGAGTGATGGAGGGGGGTGGGAGGGAGGGGGAGGGAGGAGGGTGGCGTGACGTCATGAAGGGAACGTTTCACTTTGGGGGCAAATTCAAGGTCAATATAAAAGGCGGCAAAAACCCGGGGCCCTCACAAGCCTGTTTACTTCCCTCATCTTTTTGCCTCAAGATGTGATTTCCCTCTCACACGTGGATTGGCGATAAAAACAACGAAAGTAGCGGCAAGGAAGGAAAGTGAGAAAACTATTGAGAAGCAGTTTTTGAAGGGGGAAGGAGTGAGGAAAGGGGAGCGCTTATTGGAGAGAAAAAAAGGACAAAAAGGAAAAAGGGGGGAAAGAAAGTAACAAAAAATGGAGGGGGGAGAGATCCCAAAAAGGGGGGGAAAAAGAGAGGGAAACAAGAACTGGGGGAAAAAGGATGAATAACGAAAATAATAGGGAACGGGAAAGAGACTTGAGAGGAAAGGATTTTTGGGAAAAGGGTTTTAATAAGCGAGATTTGGAGGCTGGCTAAGGGGGGGAAGGGAAGGCAGAAGCACGGGGAAAAAAAAAAAAGGGCTTGGAAGAGAGGGATGAAGGCGGTGGCAGGAGGCAACAGGAGGGGGAAGGAAGAACACTGGGAAAGGGGTTTTGGAAGAGAGGGAAAAAAAGAAGCACAAAGGGAAAGGGGTTAAAAAAGGGGGATAAAAAGGGGAGGACAAATAGAGGAGGACCCACGCTGTTTTACTGCCCCTCCCCCCAGCTCCCCCTTTGTCCCTCCACATTCCCCCCTCTAAACGTAAATCATGTTTAGCCCCCTTTCACGTGTCTTCTTCTATTTACGGCTGTAATTGCGGGGGTTTCATTAATTTGCTTTATTTTTCCGCATGTGTTTACTCTTGGGGCCAGTTTCATGCAGAGTAGAAAAAAAGGCTACTACGCAACTATATACTATACACTACTGCTAATACTACCTTCTACTGCTACTACTAATAGTATAAACCCCCCCCACAAAGGTCAAATTCTTGTTGTCGCCAGGACGAGAGGAAAAAATACACCCTTCCTGATATGGTGGGGTGGTGTGGTGGGGGTTATGGTAGTGGTGGTGGTAGTGTAGTGGTGGGGGTGGGGTGGGGTTGGATATTGGTGTGGTGGTGGGGTGGTGGGGGTTGGATAGTGGTGTTGGTGGTGGTGAGGGGGTAGTAGGGTGGTGGTTGTTATAGGGGGGGTGGTGGTGGTTGAATGTGGGGGTGGGGGTGGGGTGGTTTTCGGCCGCTAATGTTGGCTGAGGTTGCCTTGTAAAACCTAGATCAATGACTTTTAAATATTTTTAGATATGGGCAGTTGGGGAGGCGGTAGTGGAGGGGTTAGCGTCCCGACGGCGTTCTCGTTTCCCCGATTTCGACCCCCCCCAAAAAACAAAACCTTTCTGCAACTCGAGGGGCCCTAAGAACACCCACATCCCCTGCCCATAACTTACCTTCACTGCGAGTGCATGGGAGGCACAGGGGGGGCGGCTGACCCTTAAATCACGGGGCGTTACTAAAGAATCCTGCCTGCCCCCCCCGGGGCGGGGCCAACCATCACAGCCAAACACAGTGAACCTCCAAGCTACCATCCGACCCCGAGTCACCATGCCTCGGCGTTATAGCAATTAAAAAAAAAAAACCACACAAAAAAAAAACAGAAATCTCGGTAAAAAGGGGGGTGGCGCGGGGGCCCGGGAGGTGTGACCACTAAAAAGGGCATTTAATCGCTGCCCCCTCCAGGGTGTTGCCTTTTCATGCTTTTTTTTCCCCTCTCAGTTCTCTGTCTCAGTTTCCTTCCTTTCTTCCTCTTCTTTTCCTACTACTGCTGCTGTCTGGCTTTTTTGCTTCTATTTTTTTGTCTTCGTGGGAGGAGGAGGAGGAAGGGGAGAGGAGGAGGAGGAGGAGGAGGAGGAGGGGAGGAGGGAGGAGGAGGAGGAGGGGGGAGGAGGAGGAGGAGGAGAAAAGCACATGATTTTAGTGATGGAAAGGAAGGAAAAGATTGCAGGATGCTAAAGGTGCGATATTTTTAAAAATATGTGTGTGGGGGAAGAGGGGGGAAAAAGGGAAAAAAAGGGAAAAGAGGAGGAGAGAGAGAGAGAGAGAGAAAAGGAGAGAGAAGAGAGGAGAGGAGAAGAAAAGGAAAAGGGAGAGAGGGGAGAGAAGAGGAGGAGAGAGAGAGGAGAAGGGGAGAAGAGAGAGAGAGAGAGAGGAAAGGAGAGAGTAAAAAAATCAACAACCCAAACACTACCAAGCAGCAACATCCAACACTCCCAAAGCACATACATCCAACACTTGTCCACATCAGCGGATTTTCCCAGCCAATCTTAATCCCCCCGCGTCGCCTCACTACAATGGGGGCTTGGTTCGCGTTTTATCCTGTCGTTCCTCTGTCACGGGCGCTCTAAAAAAGACACTGCCGCACAAAACCCTGGTAACTCTGGAACTCTCTTTTTTTATTTTTTCCCTCCATTCTACGATTTAAAATCAAAGAGAGGAGTAACAAGACCCTCCCGAACTAAAGGGCCCCCCCCTCTTCTTATATTTTCTTTTACTCTTTATAGGGATGGTCATTGGGGTTTTTTTTTTTTTTTTTTTTTTTTGCCCTTGGCCATCCTTTGTGATAAAAAAATATAAAAAATATAACCGCCACGGCCCGCCACAACACGGCCTACACTCTATCACTGCATGTTATCAAAAGGGAAATAATTTTTCGCTCGCGTCACCCTTCAACCTTGTCCCTTTGCTCCCTAGGTCACGTATCGCTCACGTATTGCAGGGTACGTGCCTTTTCCTGATTCCAGCACTGACAGAGACGTATGTGCCTTTGGGAGGCAGAAAAATTTTTTACTTTACCATCAATGCCCGGAACATTAAAGGGAAAAAACAAGCCTTCCCTTCGCTTTTTTTATACATTAAGTGAAGGTAAATACTATGTGCTCAGTGTCATCAATGTTTTGTTGTGCATGTGATGTTTCGTGCCTGTATGTTTTCCCTCGGGTTTGAGGTCTAATGATGGCGCTGGGGTTTGACTCGTACCAAACCTTAGGGAAGTTTTTATGGGATTCCCGGGCCCCGTGTATGTAACACACCCCCAAACAACCAACACACCACACACACCACAAACACACACACAACCAACACACACACCCCCACAAACACAAAATATATACTTGTCATTTGTCTCCCTTTTTTCCTGTTACACCTCTCTCCTTCTCTCTCTCTCTCTTCTCTTTTTTCCTCCTTCTCTCTCTCTCTCCCTTTTTCTCTCTCTTTTCTCTCTCTCTCCTCTTCTCTCTCCCCTCTCTCTCTCCAAAGTGGCCTCTTTGCCCTCCCTGCATCCCGGGGGGCGGGTTTTTCAGGCTCCCCGTTGTCGCGTTGTTGCAAACTTTTCCCAGAAATTTGTTTTGGGGGGGGGCCGCGTCGGCCGAAGGCGTGATGCGTGGGCCGTGGCGTCCTTGCCCCGGGGGTGAGACCCCCGTTTGGGGCCTTGTGGCTAACGACATTTTTTTTTTTCCCCCCCCGGACGGCAGCTGGGGAAAAAAAAACTAAGCTTTTGCGGCCAAATTTTTATTTTTAAACTTTTTCAGGAAATAGGGAAGGGTTGAAAATTTACGGCATTTTTTTTGGGGGGCCGGGAAAAATAAATTTTGTGGGAGTCAGGTTTGCGTTTTGTTCCCCTTTATGAGAATAAAACCGCTAAATAAAGGGTAACGTATTTTTTTTTTTACCATTAGACAATGCTTGCTAATAAAGGGATGAAAAGTCCACTGACCTCTGCCACGGTCAAAAGGTCCACAGAAGCAAAGATCCCCACCCAAAGGGCTTTAGAAAACCAAAAGGGGCCATGTTTCAAACAACTTAAACAAATCATGTTCTGCCGCTGAGGGAAAAAACATCCAATGCGATTGTTAAATGATGTAAGGAAAAAGGAGAGAAGAGAGAGAGAGAGAGAGAAGGGGGAGAAAAAAAAAAAAAGAGAGGGGGAAGAGAGGAGAGAGAGAGAGAAAGAGGAGAGAGAGAGGGAGAGAGAGAGAGAGAGAGAGAGAGAGAAGAGGGGAGAGAGAGAGAGAGAAGAGAGAGAGAGAGAGGGGAGAAAGAGGAGAGAGAGAGAGGAGAGAGAGAGGAGAGAGAGGGGGAAGGAGAGGAGAGAGGAAAAAAGAGACATAACCATAAAAATAAACCTTAACTGCAATGGACAAAAAACATTAAACATTTAAAAAAAGGGACAAAAACCCCCCCCTCCACGTTGTCACACGAAGATGTTTTGAGCCAAATAACATCAACCCCTTCCTGTGGAAAGGGGGTTCTGCCGCGCCCCCAACACTTTCCATCAACGCTGTCAAGGTCATTATGTGAGGCGAAAAACCCTGCTTTGTTTTCCCCAAGGGTAACACAATAAGGGAAAAGTGTGTTGTGTGTGTGTTTGTTGTGTGGTGTGTGTGTGTTGTGGTTGTGTGTGTGGTGGGTTGTGGGAAAGAAAAAGAGAGAGAGAGAGAGAAGGAGAGGGAAGAGAGGAGAGAGAGAGAGAGAAGGAGGAGAGGGAGAAAGAGAGAAGAGAGAGAGAGAGAGAAGGGGAGAGAGAGAGAAGGCAGGGAAAAAAAGGGAGATAAAAAGATAACGTATATTCTATTATTTATTGTGGTGTGGTGTGTGTGTGTGTGTGTTGTGGGTGTGTGTGTGTGTGTGGTGTTTGGGGTGTTGGGGTGGGTGTTGTGTGTGTGTGTGGTGTGGTTGTTTTGGGGCACCACGCACGCTTTTAATATCATTTTTTTTTTTAGTTTGACAGATGGTTCCTCTCTCTATACGTTCTGTAAAATTCAAATTCCATATTTTTTCTTAAATTCGTAAAAAAGTATTGTCCTTATTTCTATTTAGCCTGAGTCGGGATTAATTGTGTTAGAGGTGTAATTATTTTCTATTTTCGTAATATATGATAATGACTCTTCTCTCTCTCTATCTCTCTCCCTTTTCTCTCTCTTCTCTCTCCTCTCTCTCTCTCTGGTTTATTCATCAAGTCAAGTTTAAAACCCCAGTACTACCAAGGGGGGGAATTTTTTTTGTGATAAGCTAGGAGATTACACACCCTGGCAAAACAGGGGATAATCACCCACACCACCTTGTGGAATGGGGCCCCCTTATTTCTCATGTAAAAAAGCATTTACGTTAATGTTTTCCCTTTTCCTAGTGTTTTCATGGGTTAAATTCTCCCCTCTCTTCGCCCGCTTTGCTCTGCTCTCCTCTCTCTCTCTCGCTCTCGTCCTCTTCTCTCTCTTCCCCTTCTCCTCTCTCTTTCTCTCCCTCCCCCCTTCTCTCTCTCTCCCACTCCCTCTCTTATTGCAAAAGTTTCCTATTGGGGGGCTCTTTCCCCCCCTTCCTTTTCGTCCTCCTATTTCCTCTTTTCTGGGGGTTCTCTGGTTCCTTTCTTTTTACATTTCCCTTTTCCCTTTTTTATCTTTTTCTTCTCTTTCTTTCTTTTTTCGTCCCACCCCCCCCCCCCCCGGGCCCCCCCCCCCCCCCCACACCTGAAAACCCCCCCACCACCCCCCAGCAAAACCCACTCCAAAAACCCCCCCACCCCCCCTCCCCCCCCCCCCCCCCCCAAAACCCAACCCAAACACCGAACCCCAACCAAACCCCCCCACAAAACACCCAAAACCCCCCCCCACACAAACACACACACACCCATCAAACAACAACCCCACAACACACACCACACACACACCACACACCCACAAAAAAAACACACACACAACACACACACACACACAACCACACATACAAACACACACACACAAAACTACAAAACACACACCCAAAACCACACACACACACACACACACACACATAAAAACACACAACCCCACAACACAACACACAACACACACAACCACAACACAAACACGAAAACACACACACACAAACACACACAACAACAAAAAACAACACACACACACACCATAAAACACCCCCACACACCCCCACACACACAACACCACACACACACACTAGAAAACACACACAACCAACACACACACACAAAAACATAAAACACCAAACACAACACACGAAAAACACACACCACACACACACAACACACATGAAACACAGCAACAAACACCACACCACACACACACACAACACACATTTAAAAAACCCAAAAATAACATAAAAAAAAAACAAAAAAAAAAAAAAAAAATTTTCAACAAAAAACAAACAATAAAAAAACAAAACACCAAAAAAATGAACACAAAAAAAAAAGAAAAAAAAAAAAAACAAACCGCAAAGAACAAAAAACAGACAAACAACACAACAAAACCTAAAAAAAATTTGATAAAAAAAAATGAAAAAGAGAAGAAAGTTAGGATGAAGCGAGAGAGGGCGTTTTTAAAAAAGCCAATTAAAAATAAAAACCCAAAAAAAAGGAAAAAATTAAAAAAAACAAGCCAAAAAAAAAAAAAAAAAAGAAACAAAATGGGGGGGAAAAAAACGAAAACGGGGAAGAAAAAAACGAGACTCGAAAAAGAAAAAAAAAGGAAGAAAAAAATTTGGAGAGAGGAGAGGAGAAAGGAGGGAGAGAAAAGAGAGGGGGAGAGAGAGAGAGGAGAGAGAGAGAGAGAGAGAGAAGAGAGAAGAAGAGAGGGGGGAGAGAGAGGGGAAGAGAGAGAGAGAGAGAGAAGAGAGAGAGGGAGAGAGAGAGGGGAGAAAAGAGGAGAAAGAGAGAGAAGAGAGAGAGAGAGAGAGAGAGAGAGAGAAAAGGGGAAGAGGGAGAGAGAGGGAAAGAGAGGGGAAGAGAGAGAGAGAGAGAGGGGAAAAAGGAGAGAAAAAGAAAAAAAAAAGAGAGAGAAAGAGAGAGAGAAGAGATGGATATGGTAAAAAAAACAAAGTCTTTGCCCTCAAAAAACGTCTAGGCAAGTACTATGCAAGGAGGGGGAGGAGGAGGAGGAGGAGAAGAAGGAAAAGGGAAAGGAAAGGGAAAGGAAAGGGAAAGGGAAAGGAAAGGGGATAAAATTGAAGGAACGAAAAAATGTCTCCCCAAGGGGTTTACCAAACGAAAACCCCCCCAAGCCCGCATACACCCCTTTGACACTCCTCCCTTTTTTCTTTCTGCCGCTAAACTCCATCCCGTTTTTTTGGGTCTTTTTGTCAGTTTTTTTTTGTTCAACTTTTTTTTTGAGGGGTGACGAATAATTTTTTTTTTTTGTTTTCTGCTACTTGGTCCTTAGGTTGGTTCTCTCTCCTCTCTCCTCTCTCTCTCTTCGCTCTGTCCTGTCTCTCTCCTCTCTCTCTCTCTCTCTCTTCTTGTATACATAAACTCTCCCGCAGTAAGACGCTTCACTTTTTCTTCAAGTTTTGCCTTGTACCTTAAACTTTGGGAAAAAATTGAAATGTCGTTTCCCCACTTTTTTTTTTATCTGCCTTTTTTAATTTCGAAACAAAACATTCATTATTTATTTTACAGGTGTATATTCTTTTTTTCTTCGTAAGACTTCAGACATCAAAAAGAGATGTGTGTGTGTGTGTGTGTGTGTGTGTGTGTGTGTGTGTGTTGTGTGTGTGTGTGTATGTGTGTGTGTGTGGGTGGGTTGTGTGTGTGTGTGTGGTGTGTGTGTGTGTGTGGGTGTCGGTGTGTGTGTGTGTGTGTGTGTGCGTGTGTGCGTTTGTGTGTGTGTGTGTATGTTATGATTCTTTTATTTCCCGTGTTGACCTTTAGGCTAAGTAAACATTCATAAACTCTTCTTTTCTGTGAGGTGTTGACCGAACCCTCTCTATGATTCCCTCAAAGCGCCGGTGTGTGTTTATCAGCTCACAGTTCCTCTCATTATTTGTCCTTCTTCTAATGCTAAATTGACTCTGATTCTGTATTCCCTTTAGCAGTAGAAAATTAACCATGTACACTCTCTCTCTCTCTCTCTCTCTCTCTCTCTCTCTCTCTCTCTCTCTCTCTCTCTCTCTCTCTCTCTCTCTCTCTCTCTCTCTCTCTCTCTCTCTCTCTCTCTCTCTCTCTCTCTCTCTCTCTCTCTCTCTCTCTCTCTCTCTCTCTCTCTCTCTCTCTCTCTCTAACAATTTTCCCCTCTATCTATTCCTATCTCTTTTTTTCGATCCCGTACTTTTTATTTTCCTTTCTTTCCAGTTTCCTCTCAATTTCCCTTGCATGTATAGTCTCTCTCTCTCTCTCTCTCTCTTTCTCTCTCTCTCTCTCTCTCTCTCTCTCTCTCTCTCTCTCTCTCTCCCCGTTAGGGTGGCTCAGTTGGTAGAGCTGTGGGCTCGCGTGTAGCGTCGCTGCATTCGGTCAGCGGTGCGAGTCCACCATGTTCGTACTGGCGTGGTGGCGCTTTGTATAGTCAATAACCTTATAGTTGGTACTTGCAAAGTGTCTAGATAGGATCAAAGTATCTGAATTTTTTTTTCTCTCTCTCTCTCTCTCTCTCTCTCTCTCTCTCTCAGTAAACCCCCACCATCCCCCCAAAAAAATTGAACACATTCCCAAACACAATATCATGGAATAATAGGATGCAGTAGGAGGAGGAGGAGGACGAGGAGGAGGAGGAAGAGGAAGAGGAAGAGAAAGAGGAAGAGGATGAGGAATACAAAGGAATACAAAGGAAACACAAACAGCAACAGACCGATAGGTCCTTACAAGACTGTTTGCTTTAACTATACTACACTAACTAGATAATAAGAGAGAAAGGATAGGAAGTAGAAGGCTCCTCCTCACCCACCCATCCCTCCAGCCGAAGCTGGCCGGAAAAGAAGTGATACCATGCAATATAGAAAAACTGCATGGAATTTGTGAGGAAAGTTGAAAGCTGTAATCTATGGCTAACTACTACTAGTTTGTGGGGGGTAGTTTTAGGCTTGATAGATAGGTCAGGTTATGTGTGTTTTGTAAGGGGTGTGAACACAGTGTGGAGGTTAAAGGGTGGTGCGGCAGCCTTGCCTGGCGTTTTCTTGGGAGGCAGCAGTCAATCAGGCCCCAGCTCCGTTCAACCAACTGCGGATTGTGTATTTTCCAAGTAGGAGGGCCGTACACTTCAATGCCTCCTGCAGCAGTGACCCCTGGTACCTTAAATCCCGATGGTGGTCACTAACTGTCAGGACCCAACTGAACCACAGCCCGTACAGGTCGAGAGTAGTAGTGGTAACCGTTAACTCGGGGCTATCTGTGTGTGTTATGAGGTCTAATGTAGTGTTGGTGTAGGCTCAGTGTGGAAGTTCAGGGGTAGTTGCGGCAGCTTTGCCTGGCGTTTTCTTGGGAGGCAGCAGTCAATCAGGCCCCAGCTCCGTTTCAATCCACTGCGGTATGTGCACTTTCCAAGTAGGACGCCGTGCACTCAATGCCCCCTGCAGCAGTGACCCCTGGTATATAAATCCCGATGGTGGTCACTAACTGACAGGGCCCTTACTGAACCACACCCCGTCACAGGTCAAAAGTTGTAGTAGTGACCGTTTACTCGGGCTGTCTGAGGGCGTGTGGGAGGGGTTTTGTAGACGCGACTCGCAATCATTTTACGCAATGAGAGTAAGTTTCAGAGGCCCGCGAGATAAATTTATTATTCCGAGATAAACAGTGACAACCGGGGTTTGATATGAAATATTTATCGAGGCGACTTTTAAATGATTCTATTGTATTTGAGTTTACTACGTCTGACGGCAGCCCATTCCATACGTTCCATACGTTGAAAGTGAAAATAGGGAAACCCAGGCAGTAGTGTAGACCAGCTCAGCAACCCGAGCCCCGAGGGGCAAGCTGTTACACTGTTGTGCGTTGAGGTAGGTGCGAGCAAGATAAAGAGAGAGAAGGTAACGTCACCTCCCCGGGGCGTCGAGGCAAAATCAGTCCTTTGTGCGCATGACGTCAATGGGTATCGCGCCAACGGCGCCACCGTTCAAATAGTTTATGGCCTCACTCAGGCCTCACTAGAGTACCTTAATATATAGAGTAGCGACAACTCGATTTGTGGGCGCCATCTTGGTGCCAAGGCCTCTTCGTTCACCCAAGACCCGGGGAAGTTCTCTAGGTATGACCCCGCAGTATATCATGTTATACATGTATAAAGGATAGACTGTTATCTTCGGAAATGCTTGTTCTATAAGATTATCACATAAAACATAGTAAAACACATTAAATAAAGGTCATTCTGAGACTGAAGAAATATGATGAACTTAACATTCACTTAAAACTCGTCGTCATGTATAACTTTGTGGGACAGCTTATAAGATGGCGGATATCAATAGAAGCAGAATTAAATTAGCTTTCCATTGATAGATTTCGTTTCTGATACTACAGTAAAACCCTGCATAAAGCAGCTTAACTACATATTTACCCCCG
>JACEEZ010000509.1:0-42650 GCA_016584305.1 Chionoecetes opilio
GTAATTGCACGATTATGAGAAAACGTTATGGCGGAAAAAATCTAGATGCAATAGGCTTCCTGGGTATATGCAGATTGAATTCCATTGATAAATGACCGAATTAGTGTTTTTAAGGCATATTACCCGACAAGAATATTACAGAAATCAAGGGAAAATTGCATACATGCGTAAAACTCTTGCGAATAAGAAATGTAACAGTTTTCAAAGTGGAATACGATTCCTGCAGAAACTCTCTCCATCAAGACTAACAATATGTTAGACGGATAAAGATAGATGTATGGTGCATCAATAAGCTGCTGTCCATTGAACGCACAAGGGTGCGCTAAATATAAAACTATTATATCTAAAAATCTGTATAAGCAAAAAGAAACAGATATATGCTTAGGTAGATCTGGTTGAGCTTAACAAAAGTATTCATGCCATTTTTGGTCTAGGGTCATAGTTTCATAGTAAAAAAATGGGTTACGCAATAAAGGTAGTTTTTCTGACATTTTCAAGCTGCCACAAATTTGGTAGTAGTTTTTTTTTAGTCGGGTCACTTAGGGCGGAAAAAGGCTTTCGCTTCACCTTAGTGAAGGAAGTATTTTGAGGTCTTATCCTAAGCATTTTGTGCCGCTGAATCCGAAAATCGTAGTTGGGTCACTCGTTAGCGGTAAGTTTTTCGCGCAATTTGCAATTTGGCAATTTGCAATAAAATTGGCAATTACAAATTGCAGAATGAGAACCAGACGTCGTAGAGACCTCGTTTTGGACTCAAATTGAAGCTTATTAAGAGTGCATAAAATGTTATTGAGTACTCCGTGGTTGTATCTGTTCGGATTACTGATCTATAATGGAAATTAGAGATAAGTGAAAAAATTGGGAAAAAATATAAAAGGAATAATTTTGGCCTTAAAGCCTGAGTTTCTTAATAATTAAAAACTAAATTTAATTAGTAAAAAAAGTAAAATAACAAACAATTGTTCTTAGGACACATTTATTAACGATTTGTGAAGGGTGGGTACAATTATTGCGTAGAACAGGGTATTTTCAACTGAAAAATGCTTAGGATAAGACCCTCAAAATCTATTCCTTCACCTAAGGTGAGCGAAAGCCTTTTTTCCGCCCGAAGTGACCCGAGTATTAATCCAGAACAAACAAATTTCAAACAACGAAACCGAGTCTCCTCCGCGTATTTTTGGAAAATAACAATTAGAACACAAAAAAATCCCTTACTTGCGATAGCGAGCGTTCACAAGTTGAAAAAAATCGAATATCTAGTCGTCTACGCCATCGACGTCCTCATGCCCATCTTCCTCGTCGTTGATGCACATCTCGGGGGAGCATCGCAAAGCTCCGAACAAGGAGTCTGCAGGCGTTGACAGCGGCAGCGATTGGTCGAGCAGTTCGTCTTGCATCCGCACTGCATCCCATCCATGATACTTTGCGTGGCGGGAGGCAGGGTGGAAGGGATAGGCGCCAGGTTTGGTCCGTAGCCGTACTTGGTCGGGTCGAGGGTCACCAACTCCTTCTCACAGCCCCCTCCCAGACGACGGCCTGTAGCTGGGCTCGCATAATGTGCTGGTGGTGGCGTTGACTGTCGGAGGGGCCAGTGCTGCTCCAACCTTCTTCTTCTGAAGTGCCGTCCACCTCGCCTGCGGCAGAGAGCAGGTATATCCGTAAATTCTGCTCACGAATCGGCACAGCACGTCCAGGCTCTCTTGCGTCAGCGGACCAGGGCTTCGGAGTGTACCCAAAGCGTCGAGGGTTGCCTGGTCGGCGCCTGGAACACAGGCCAAGCTTGCAACTTGCCTTTCCTGAAGAGGGCGCAAGTGGTGTCGCAACCAGTCAGAGCATGGAAGGACGTGATCACATCCGCGTGAGAGCCCAGTTCATCGTGGATGAGCTGAACGTTGAAAGTCGTCTTGCCAAGCTGGAGGCACGTGTTGGGAGGTATCTTGGGGAAGTGTCGGAGGAGGAGGACGAGGACGTCAGTGTCCGGAGAAACTACGGTTGCCTCCACATCTTTGTCGAGCATGGAGAGATGATATATCATCTTAGTGTCCGCTTCCTCTTGTTCTGAAGCGAACTTGGCTCCGTCCGGTCCAGAAGTTGCCACGGCTTTGTCGCGCCACGCGCAGACGACGCGTAATCCCCATGAATGGTGCTGGATTTGGGAGGCAATGAGAGAGGTCATAGCAGTCTTGTTGCTTTTGGTGGACAAGATGTTAGCCATGGTCATTCCAGCTTTGATCCTCGTCGCTGCTTGGATGTCGATATCGTATCCTCCACCTCGGGCTCGCTGTTCCCTCGTCTTGTCTTTGAGGGACGCGCCGATGTCGTACCTGTCAAAGACAAGGTGCAACTCCCCGTAGCCAACACCCAGTTGGGCAACTCTCTGCAGGAGGGATCCAACCAGGTCCTTAAAGT
Organism: Chionoecetes opilio; assembly: GCA_016584305.1. NCBI lineage: Eukaryota > Metazoa > Arthropoda > Malacostraca > Decapoda > Majidae > Chionoecetes > Chionoecetes opilio. The sequence continues at coordinate 2,410 of JACEEZ010000509.1, forward strand.
TTGCTGAGCCGGAAACGGGGTGCTTCTGAAGGATAGCCATCCCGTCGAGGACCAGCACGCGAGAGGATGAAGGGGTTTGCGAGGCCGTGGAGACCGCCGCGTTCATCTTCTCCAGAACCCTGAGAAGGGCACTTTTGTCGTGACCCGCGGGTGGCCTTGGTCGTCAAAGAGGGCAAAGAGGGAACAGGAGGAGCTCATAGTTGGAGATGATGGTGCGAAGGTCCAGACTGCTGTCGAGTTGGAGGGTGAGCAGCAGGCGCCGAGTGAAGTCTGAGGATCCCGTGACAATCACCTGCTTCCCTCCGATTGAAACTTTGGCTTTCTTGCCCAGCGTTTTGAATGTATTGGTAGGCTGACGATGCAGGACCTCCCATGGACTTTGCTGCGCAGGTCCTGATCCTTCCCTCTTCGTACTTCAAGAGAGCTTCCTTGCCAGTCTCCTCGATTCTTGTCAGGTGCGTCCACCATCTTATCTGGAACAACCTTGCGGGAAAGGACGGTGGTGAGTTGGGCTTTCTCGCGAGTGAAGGGGTTATGCTGGCGAAGAAGACCAGCAACCTCTTTGGTCATCTCGTGTGTCTTCTTCGTGACCGCTGGGCTGTCCTTGTGGTGCTTTGATGCCGTAGCAGAACTTCCGAATGATTTGGCCTTGATTGCCAAGAGTTCGTCTTGGATCAAGAAGAACTTGGTCCTCGTCGAGGGATTTTTCGTGATCCCTACAAGCCCACCGTCACCTTTCAGAGTCCGGTTTCACCTGTTCCAGGCATGGTCAATGGCATGGAAATTTTACATTTATTTGCGAAATTTCATTACCGTATGTCATAAAATACGACCATGAGGGGACAGTCAGGAGAAAAGTTACCATTTTCTATTAATCAGACGTAGTGCCTTTATGAGAACAGATACAGCCAGAAACATTTCATGACTTTTGATGTGAAATTAAGGCCAAAATTATTCCTTTTATTTTTTTTTTCCATTTTTTTCCACTTATCTCTAATTTCCATTATAGTTCAGTAATGCGAACAGATACAACCACGGAGTACAAATAACATTTTATGCACTCTTAATAAGCTTCAATTTGAGTCCAAAACGAGGTATCTACGACGTCTGGTTCTCATTCTGCAATTTGTAATTGCCAATTTTATTGCCAAATTGCCAATTGCAAATTGCGCGAAAACTTACCGCTAACGAGTGACCCAACTACGATTTTCGGATTCAGCGGCACAAAATGCTTAGGATAAGACCCTCAAAATACTTCCTTCACCTAATGTGAAGCGAATCGCCCTAAGTGACCCTACTAATTGTCCTACAGACGTAAAAAGGATCTCAATACCAATTGTGCATCTTGCGAAGAACAATAATAATTGTTCTATATATTTTTTTTCACAGAACCCTGCCAGTCAAAGAACAGTTTTTAAGTTTTTTGATAGTAAGGAACGCATTTCCCGTATAGATACGGTAAAAGTCAACAAAGGAAACAAAGTTGTAGAGCTCCAAAAATCCTGCCTTAAATTCGTTTTAAATCCGCTCTCAGTCCAGTATTTAGACCGCCAAATGCCAAAAGCTGTTTTGTGCACGGCAACTGTGTGCAACGTGCACACCGTAACCCACAATTTTACACACGTTATATCATAAAATGTATTACATACACACACGGGGGATATGTAGTAGCAATACCCGATGGATGGATTGGTTACGAGGAGGCCGACAAATATAACCGACAAATATAACTCTTCACAGGCAGCCTCTGTCTCTGACTTCTTACTCTTGTCTCTGTCTTCTACTGGAATAGTGACACTATTTCTTACGGCGCCGCCGCGTCAGTCTTCTGAACCCATCCAGTTGGAAAGACCATGTCCCCGAGAACGAATGTCCCTTGCATGTATTAAAGTAATCGTCCAGACCATTTCATCATTCCTGATTTAATGCAATCAAATTATAGCCATTAACGAGTATATCAACAATATGTCGTCACTTTTTGCATCCAGTCAGCCGTTTTTAAATAATCCGCAATCAAAATCTGCAAATTCCCCGAGCTTCCAAAACGCCCCTCACGACAAGCAGACGATGCGCCACGGCTCGGTGACGTCACAAAAGGAAGCGCGCTGATCAGGGCAGGAACCCAGCAACAAAGGTAATTGTGCCAGCAACGACATCTCTCCGAACTTCTTTTCCTAACGACGAAGCTACAAAGCCTCCTTTTCGGTTTGTTAACGCGGTCGGAAGGCGCTGACTGGCTAAGGCGAGTAATGACGTCATCAAGCGCGTCATCACTCACCAGCCAATGACAAACAGTTTTTAAAACTTCTCGACCAATCACAAGTCAGCGAGACATATTTCCGGGCAAGAATGCAATGCCAGACTGCCTCTCCCCGCCTTCTTTCCCCGTCATCTCAAACTAATTCTCGTTTTATTCGGAATGCTTGCGTTTTAAGGAGTTTTAATTGTACAGATAGTAAGATGTATTAAGTAAGGAGCCTGTGTTGCTAGTGTTTTGGTGGTAGAAGGTGTGTGTGTGGGTTGAAATAGTGAATATTTGTGATATGGGACGGCCCCGCGTCAAGGCCTATCCGTCACTCTGCCCCGCCATCAGTCACCTCATCATAACATCTTTAAATCACCCTTATTTAAGGTTGGACACACGGTGCTACATTGATTTAGATAATGACAAGTATTATAACATCTCACCATAATCACTAAGTTGTATATACGAGTAATAAGACGTTTAATCCTGCCCAAACCTATAGTGGCGGAGGAGCTGGCGGCTCCAGCTGCCACACTCAAAAGTTTTTTAGTAAAACCCGCAGTTATCCGCCTCACCTATGCCTTCCTGAAGAAGACAGTCAGCTCCCACGCCTGTGATAGCACCATAGGATATCACTAGGGATCATAGGATTCCTCAAGAGGTTCTCGCTCCCCTACTAAATATTACCAAAGACATCTATTCCCTTGGTGAAGTTGGTGTTGATATCCACCTCACGGGCTTCATCATGCTGCTGCTGCTGCTGCCGAAGGCAGCGCTGCCAGACGTAGATGATCCCTTGCTTGTATTTCATCTCTTTACTCATATATATGAATAATATCCATCCAAATGCATCATATGTCTACCTACCTACCTGTCTTATTCACCTATAAAAAAGATATTTCATAGCATACCAAGCAATAATGAGCATGCCTGGAGACTTCCGACCTCTGCTAATACCGGTCTTGAGCAGTCGTTGGCGGCCAGTGTGCACGTTAACGACGAAACCGACGACTTTTCCGTGCTGTGGGTTCCGTCGTTGGACTAACGACCAAAAAAAGGTCTTTAAGTGTTTTGTGGCTTCTGGCCCAGATACACGTTAACACAATAGATAAATATAGTACTTGAAAATTTTTGGGTGTTTCTGATAGATTTTTTTTGCGATATGCCACATGCATGCATCCTTTATGGGTGCAGCAAGACAGTTGTGCCTTCTCTCTCTCTCGCCTTCCTTTCCCTTCTTTCTCTCCTTATCTCTCTCTCTCTCTCCTTCCTTTCCTCTCTCTCTCTCTCTCTCTCTCTCCTCCTTCCTTTCCCTTCTCTCTCTCTCTCTCTCTCTCTCCTTCCTTTCCCTTCTCTCTCTCCTTAGTTTTTCTCTCGCTCGTGGAGGATGAAGAGGGAGAAGGAAGAGGAGGAGGGAGAAGAAATAGATGAAAAAGAAAGAAAGGAGAGAAAGAGAGAGAGAGAAGGGAAAGGAAGGGGGGAGAGAGAGAGAGAGAGAGAGAGAGAGAGAGAGAGAGAGAGAGAGAGAGAGAGAGAGAGAGAGGAGAGAGAAGAGATGAGAGAAAGGAAAGGAAAGGAAGGAGAGAGAGAGAGAGAGAGAGAGAGAGAGAGAGAGAGAGAGAGAGAGAGAGAGAGAGAGAGAGAGAGAGAGAGAGAGAGAGAGAAGGAAGGAGAGAGGGACTTACTCTTCTGACGTCATCAATAACATTCGTAACCCTGTTGGCGGGAAGAAAAAAAAATTCGCGCGCTTTTTACAAAAGTCGTGTTTATACGGAAATAAGGCCTGGAAATCAATTATTTTTGGTGGATTAGGTGTTTTGAATGTACATTCAACATAATAAGGCAAAAGAAAAATGGGTCTGGACTATTTCTTTAAGAAAACCAAAGTTGAACCAGACTGTTACCTTGGTGAAGGTAAATCATTCTGAAAGTAATATAAAATAAATAAGGTTTTATCCTTTTGTTATGATTAATCATCATGCTGTTCTAAAATTGATCCAGGGGTCTGTATTCCTTTCGTATCATTTTCTTTGGGGACTTACAACCGGTTTTTTTTTCACCAGTGGTCTCTCTAGTTCAGTGGTTCTTAACATTTTTTAGTACTCGTACCCTTTGAGATCTCATTTTTGTCTCGTAACCCCGATCAGAAAAAAGTATAATTAGAGTAACGAACCTTTTATTTCACTTACTACAATACTACATAGTACACAATGTTATATTTCAGTGACTCTCTTGTTGTTGTTTTTCATCAATTATGATTATTGGAAACGAGGTTCCGAAGTGCCACACGCATATCGTCACTTGCATCCAGACGGTTCCTAACCTTTGTTTTGAGGTGTAGTTTGTGTGGAAAAACGCATAAGAACGTGGTTGCAAATGGCCCAATAACCTCCAGAGGTCCTTCTGCTAACTGTGGGAATGTTTTGAGTTGTGCACACCAAAACATATCTAGCTGCATTGATTCAAACTGCATTTGGATTCTGTCGTTGGCCTGCAACTCAACAAGATCATCTTTCAACATATTACTGTTATCCATGGAATCCAGGTTGAAAATTATATGGATCCCGTATCCATCTCTGTGCCACAGAAACCTCTCCATGGTGAAAGTATCCCTGCAAGGAGTGAATCAGCCCTTGCAAATGCTCTTTCACTTCAGTAACGATAGACACTTCTGCAAAAGCAGCCTCATCTAATGAAGGAAAGTTAGCAATTCCCTTCTTCAATGCGCCACATCCAAATTGGAAGTTTCTGGGTAAAGGCAAATAACTTCTCGGACAGTTATCATGTTCAGCATTCTTCCTTGGATGGAGATGTTCAACTCGTTCAAGTGCGTGAATACATCTGTCAGGTATGCTAAGGACAAAATGAACTCCCTGTTTTCAAAGTGGTCAGCAATGTCACTGCCTTGATTTATAAGAAACCTCTCGATTTCTTCGTGTAGTTCGAAGACACGTGTAAGTAGTACGTGAGAGCCACCTCACTTCCGTGTGGAAAACAGGAACACTATGTTCACTTCAATTTCTTTCACAAAATGATGCAAAGAGACAAGACAAGACAGACAAAATTATTATAAATATATAATTCCAGCTCCTTATAAATATGATATTGAATTAACTGGTCCCATGTCTCGTACCCCCAGGTGTAAGGTTTCGTACCCCCTGGTGGTACAGGTACCCCAGGTTAAGAACCACTGCTCTAGTTCAAGACTCGCCAGGAGCTACTTTTGTGTCCGCGTCGAGAAGCCGAAGACACCCACATTGCTGCCCATCAACTTCCCCTCCGACTGCAAGTGCGGCAGAGGGCACCAGGGGAACATAAGCCTCAATTAATTACATGTGTCACTCAACAAATCCAGCCTGCGACACCACGGGCGAGGGCCAGCCATCTCAGACTTCTAGAAATAACATATAAGGCCAACCACCTGAGGCCTCAAGGAAGTAAAAGCCTAAAGGCGCAACAGGTGTGAAATAATAATAAAAATAATACTAAGAAATAAATATAGGGTAGAGTCGAAAGCTTTTTCGTCTCATCAAGTCCCCCTAACTGACTTTCAAGAGAGCTCGCACGCGTACGTCTAATCTCTGAGACGGAAACTGAGAGGCTGAACTCACTGAAGCGCATTTGTTCGGTAAAAAAAATACGTTAAGCCGGCCACACACACACCGGCCGCCTCATGAAAATATACAGTACACGTCGGACCACCATGATGACAACATGAATCCGCTGTCCGGAAATGACTTGTTGGTGATGGCTGCATGTGCAGCCATATATAATACCTATATATAATACGTCATACTATATATAATACGTCATATATAATACCTATATTATCATAAATACAATTACAACTGGTACAATTAGTCATTATCTGGCCGAGCGAGGGGCGGGCCGCGCCGGAAGGCACCCACACACACGCAGGCGGCAGGCCGCGCCGGACGGAATTTTCAAGCGTCGACTGATTTTCATCCGGCCGCTCCGACAGGCCCTGCCGGATGAAAAACACCCACACACACACACCGGCCGCCTCTAGCCACGCCCCTTTTCGTCGGCCGGACAGGCCGCGCCGGTGTGTGTGTGGCCGGCTTTAGACGTGGAGGAATGTATCAGTACGAGGCTGCGGAAAATGCGGGGAAGCAATGTTTCCATAATATCTCAAGAACCGTATTAGCTACGAGAGAAAACGTTATGGCGGGAAAAAATCTAGATGTCAATAGGCTTCCCTGTGGTATATGCAGATTTGAATTCCATTGATAAATGACCGAATTAAGTTTGTTTTTAAGGCATATTACCCGAAAAGAAATATTACAGAAATCAAGGGAAAATTGCATACATGCGTAAAACTCTTGCGAATAAGAATGTACAGTTTTTCAAAGTGGAATACGATTCCTGCAGAAACTCTCTCTCATCAAGACATAACAATATGTTAGACGGATAAAAGATAGATGTATGGTGCATCAATAAGCTGCTGGTCCATTGAACGGCACAAGGGTGCGCTAAATATAAAACTATTATATCTAAAAATCTGTATAAGCAAAAAGAAACAGATATATGCTTAGGGTAGATCTGGTTGAGCTTAACAAAAAGTATTCATGCCATTTTTGGTCTAGGGTCAATAGTTTCATAGTAAAAAAATGGGTAACGCAATAAAGGTAGTTTTTCTGACATTTTCAAGCTGCCACAAATTTGGTAGAGTTTTATTTAGTCGGGTCACTTAGGGCGGAAAAAAGGCTTTCGCTTCACCTTAGGTGAAGGAAGTATTTTGAGGGTCTTATCCTAAGCATTTTGTGCCGCTGAATCCGAAAATCGTAGTTGGGTCACTCGTTAGCGGTAAGTTTTCGCGCAATTTGCAATTTGGCAATTTGGCAATAAAATTGGCAATTACAAATTGCAGAATGAGAACCAGACGTCGTAGAGACCTCGTTTTGGACTCAAATTGAAGCTTATTAAGAGTGCATAAAATGTTATTGAGTACTCCGTGGTTGTATCTGTTCGGATTACTGATCTATAATGGAAATTAGAGATAAGTGGAAAAAAATTGGGAAAAATATAAAAGGAATAATTTTGGCCTTAAAGCCTGAGTTCTTAATAATTAAAAACTAAATTTTAATTAGTAAAAAAAGTAAAATAACAAACAATTGTTCTTAGGACACATTTAATTAACGAATTTGTGCAAGGGTGGGTACAATTATTGCGTAGAACAGGGTATTTCAACTGAAAATGCTTAGGATAAGACCCTCAAAATACTTCCTTCACCTAAGGTGAAGCGAAAGCTTTTTTCCGCCCGAAGTGACCCGAGTATTAATCCAGAACACAAAAATTTCAAACAACGAAACCGAGTCTCCTCCGCGTATTTTTGGAAAATAACAATTAGAACACAAAAAAATCCCTTACTTGCGATAGCGAGCGTTCACAAGTTGAAAAAAAATCGAATATCTAGTCGTCTACGCCATCGACGTCCTCATGCCCATCTTCCTCGTCGTTGATGCACATCTCGGGGGAGCAATCGCAAAGCTCCGAACAAGGATCTGCAGGCGGTTGACAGCGGCAGCGATTGGTCGAGCAGTTTCGTCTTGCATCCGCACTGCATCCCATCCATGATACTTTTTTGCGTGGCGGGAGGCAGGGTGGAAGGGATAGGCGCCAGGTTTGGTCCGTAGCCGTACTTGGTCGGGTCGAGGGTCACCAACTCCTTCTTCACAGCCCCCTCCCAGACGACGGCCTGTAGCTGGGCTTCGCTAAATGTGCTGGGTGGTGGCGTTGACTGTCGGAGGGGCCAGTGCTGCTCCAAACCTTCTTCTTCTGAAGTGCCGTCCACCTCGCCTGCGGCAGAGAGCAGGTATATCCGTAAATTCTGCTCACGAATCGGCACAGCACGTCCAGGCTCTCTTGCGTCAGCGGACCAGGGCTTCGGAGTGTACCCAAAGCGTCGAGGGTTGCCTGGTCGGCCGCCTGGAACACAGGCCAAGCTTGCAAACTTGCCTTTCCTGAAGAGGGCGCAAGTGGTGTCGCAACCAGTCAGAGCATGGAAGGACGTGATCACATCCCGTGAGAGCCCAGTTCATCGTGGATGAGCTGAACGTTGAAAGTCGTCTTGCCAAGCTGGAGGCACGTGTTTGGGAGGTATCTTGGGGAAGTGTCGGAGGAGGAGGACGAGGACGTCAGTGTCCGGAGAAACTACGGTTGCCTCCACATCTTTGTCGAGCATGGAGAGATGATATATCATCTTAGTGTCCGCTTCCTCTTGTTCTGAAGCGAACTTGGCTCCGTCCGGTCCAGAAGTTGCCACGGCTTTGTCGCGCCACGCGCAGACGACGCGTAATCCCCATGAATGGTGCTGGATTTGGGAGGCAATGAGAGAGGTCATAGCAGTCTTGTTGCTTTTGGTGGACAAGATGTTAGCCATGGTCATTCCAGCTTTGATCCTCGTCGCTGCTTGGATGTCGATATCGTATCCTCCACCTCGGGCTCGCTGTTCCCTCGTCTTGTCTTTGAGGGACGCGCCGATGTCGTACCTGTCAAAGACAAGGTGCAACTCCCGTAGCCAACACCCAGTTGGGCAACTCTCTGCAGGAGGATCCAACCAGGTCCTTAAAGTTTGCTGAGCCGGAAACGGGTGCTGCTGAAGGATAGCCATCCCGTCGAGGACCAGCACGCGAGAGGATGAAGGGGTTTGCGAGGCCGTGGAGACCGCCGCGTTCATCTTCTCCAGAACCCTGAGAAGGGCACTTTTTGTCGTGACCCGCGGGTGGCCTTGGTCGTCAAAGAGGGCAAGAGGGAACAGGGAGAGCTCATAGTTGGAGATGATGGTGCGAAGGTCCAGACTGCTGTCGAGTTGGAGGGTGAGCAGCAGGCGCCGAGTGAAGTCTGAGGATCCCGTGACAATCACCTGCTTCCCTCCGATTGAAACTTTGGCTTTCTTGCCCAGCGTTTTGAATGTATTGGTAGGCTGACGATGCAGGACCTCCCATGGACTTTGCTGCGCAGTCCTGATCCTTCCCTCTTCGTACTTCAAGAGAGCTTCCTTGCCAGTCTCCTCGATTCTTGTCAGTGCGTCCACCATCTTATCTGGAACAACCTTGCGGGAAAGGACGGTGGTGAGTTGGGCTTTCTCGCGAGTGAAGGGGTTATGCTGGCGAAGAAGACCAGCAACCTCTTTGGTCATCTCGTGTGTCTTCTTCGTGACCGCTGGGCTGTCCTTGTGGTGCTTTGATGCCGTAGCAGAACTTCCGAATGATTTGGCCTTGATTGCCAAGAGTTCGTCTTGGATCAAGAAGAACTTGGTCCTCGTCGAGGGATTTTTCGTGATCCCTACAAGCCCACCGTCACCTTTCAGAGTCCGGTTCACCTGTTCCAAGGCATGGTCAATGGCATGGAAATTTTACATTTATTTGCGAAATTTCATTACCGTATGTCATAAAATACGACCATGAGGGGACAGTCAGAGAAAAGTTACCATTTTCTATTAATCAGACGGTAGTGCCTTTATGAGAACAGATACAGCCAGAAACATTTCATGACTTTTGATGTGAAATTAAGGCCAAAATTATTCCTTTTATATTTTTTTCCATTTTTTTCCACTTATCTCTAATTTCCATTATAGTTCAGTAATGCGAACAGATACAACCACGGAGTACAAAATAACATTTTATGCACTCTTAATAAGCTTCAATTTGAGTCCAAAACGAGGTATCTACGACGTCTGGTTCTCATTCTGCAATTTGTAATTGCCAATTTTATTGCCAAATTGCCAAATTGCAAATTGCGCGAAAACTTACCGCTAACGAGTGACCCAACTACGATTTTCGGATTCAGCGGCACAAAATGCTTAGGATAAGACCCTCAAAATACTTCCTTCACCTAATGTGAAGCGAATCGCCCTAAGTGACCCTACTAATTGTCCTACAGACGTAAAAGGATCTCAATACCAATTGTGCATCTTGCGAAGAACAATAATAATTGTTCTATATATTTTTTTCACAGAACCCTGCCAGTCAAAGAACAGTTTTTAAGTTTTTTGATAGTAAGGAACGCATTTCCCGTATAGATACGGTAAAAGTCAACAAAGGAAACAAAGTTGTAGAGCTCCAAAAATCCTGCCTTAAATTCGTTTTAAATCCGCTCTCAGTCCAGTATTTAGACCGCCAAATGCCAAAAGCTGTTTTGTGCACGGCAACTGTGTGCAACGTGCACACCGTAACCCACAATTTTACACACGTTATATCATAAATGTATTACATACCACCCACGGGGGATATGTAGTAGCAATACCCGATGGATGGATTGGTTACGAGGAGGCCGACAAATATAACCGACAAATATAACTCTTCACAGGCAGCCTCTGTCTCTGACTTCTTACTCTTGTCTCTGTCTTCTACTGGAATAGTGACACTATTTCTTACGGCGCCGCCGCGTCAGTCTTCTGAACCCATCCAGTTGGAAAGACCATGTCCCCGAGAACGAATGTCCCTTGCATGTATTAAAGTAATCGTCCAGACCATTTCATCATTCCTGATTTAATGCAATCAAATTATAGCCATTAACGAGTATATCAACAATATGTTTGTCACTTTTTGCATCCAGTCAGCCGTTTTAAATAATCCGCAATCAAAATCTGCAAATTCCCCGAGCTTCCAAAACGCCCCTCACGACAAGCAGACGATGCGCCACGGCTCGGTGACGTCACAAAAGGAAGCGCGCTGATCAGGGCAGGAACCCAGCAACAAAGGTAATTGTGCCAGCAACGACCATCTCTCCGAACTTCTTTTCCTAACGACGAAAGCTACAAAGCCTCCCTTTTCGGTTGTTAACGCGTCGGAAGGCGCTGACTGGCTAAGGCGAGTAATGACGTCATCAAGCGCGTCATCACTCACCAGCCAATGACAAACAGTTTTTAAAACTTCTCGACCAAACACAAGTCAGCGAGACATATTTCCGGGCAAGATGCAATGCCAGACTGCCTCTCCCCGCCTTCTTTCCCCGTCATCTCAAACTAATTCTCGTTTTATTCGGAATGCTTGCGTTTTAAGGAGTTTTAATGTATCAGATAGTAAGATGTATTAAGTAAGGAGCCTGTGTTGCTAGTGTTTTGGTGGTAGAAGGTGTGTGTGTGGGTTGAAATAGTGAATATTTGTGATATGGGGAGGCCCCGCGTCAAGGCCTATCCGTCACTCTGCCCCGCCATCAGTCACCTCATCATAACATCTTTAAATCACCCTTATTTAAGGTGACACACGGTGCTACATTGATTTAGAAAATGACAAGTATATATAACATCTCACCATAATCACTAAGTTGTAAAAATAACGAGTAATAAGACGTTTAATCCTGCCCAAACCTATAGTGGCGGAGGAGCTGGCGGCTCCAGCTGCCACACTAAAAAGTTTTTAGTAAAACCCGCAGTTTTTCCGCCTCACCTATGCCTTCCTAAAGAAGACAGTCAGCTCCCACGCCTGTTGATAGCACCATAGGATATCACTAGGGATCATAGGATTCCTCAAGAGGTTCTCGCTCCCCTACTAATATTACCAAAAGACATCTATTTCCCTTGGTGAAGTTGGTGTTGATATCCACCTCACGGGCTTCATCATGCTGCTGCTGCTGCTCCCCGAAGGCACCCGCTGCCAAGACGTAGATGAGTCCCTTGCTTGTATTTCATCTCTTTACTCATATATATGAATAATATCCATCCAAATGCAATCATATTCTACCTACCTACCTGTCTTATTCACCTATAACAAAATATTTCATAGCATACCAAGCAATAATGACATGCCTGGAGACTTCCGAAACCCCTGCTAATACCGGTCTTGAGCAGTCGTTGGCGGCCCGGGCAACGTTAACGACGAAACCGACGACTTTTTTCCCCCTGCTGTGGTTTTCCGTCGTTGGACTAACGACCAAAAAAAGGTCTTTAAGTGTTTTGTGGCTTCTGGCCCAGATACACGTTAAAACAATAGATAAATATAGTACTTGAAAATTTTTGGTGTTTTTTGATAGATTTTTTTTTTCGATATGCCACTGCATGCATCCTTTATGGGTGCAGCAAGACAGTTGTGCCTTCTCTCTCTCTCGCCTTTCTTTCCCTTCTTCTCTCCTTATCTTCTCCTTCCTTCTCTCTCCTTCCTCTTCCTCTCCCCTCTCTCTCTCTCTTTCTCTCTCCTTCCTTTCCCTTTTCTCTCTCTCTCTCTCCCCTCCTTCCTTTCCCTTCTCTCTCCCTTAGTTTTTCTCTCGCTCGTGGAGGATGAGAGGGAGAAGGAAGAGGAGGAGGGAGAAGAAATAGATGAAAAGAAAGAAAGGAGAGAAAGAGAGAGAGAGAAGGGAAAGGAAGGGGGAGAGAGAGAGAGAGAGAGAGAGAGAGAGAGAGAGAGAGAGAAGGAGAGAAGAGAGAGGGAGAGAAAGGAATGAGAGAAAGAAAGGAAAGGAAGGAGAGAGAGAGAGAGAGAGAGAGAGAGAGAGAGAGAGAGAGAGGGAGAGAGAGAGAGAGAGAGAGAGAGAGAGAGAGGGAAAAGAGAGAGAAGAGAAGGGGGAGAGAGGGACTTACTCTTCTGACGTCATCAATAACATTCGTAACCCTTTGGCGGGAAGAAAAAAAAATTCGCGCGCTTTTTTTTCAAAAGTCGGGTTTATACGGAAATAAGGCCTGGAAATCAATTATTTTTGGTGGATTAGGTTTTTTTGAATGTACATTCACATAATAAGGCAAAAGAAAAATGGGTCTGGACTATTTCTTTAAGAAAAACCAAAGTTGAACCAGACTGTTACCTTGGTAAGGTAAATCATTCTGAAAGTAATATAAAATAAATAAGGTTTTAAAACCTTTTGTTATGATTAATCATCATGCTGTTCTAAAATTGATCCCGGGGGCTGTATTTCCCTTTTGTATCATTTTCTTTTGGGGATTACAACCGGTTTTTTTTTTTACCAGTGGTCTCTCTAGTTCAGTGGTTCTTAAAATTTTTTAGTACTCGTACCCTTTGAGATCTCATTTTTGTCTCGGAACCCCGATCAGAAAAAAGTATAATTAAGTAACGAACCTTTTATTTCACTTACTACAATACTACTAGTACACAATGTTATATTTCAGTGACCTCTTGTTTTGTTTTTCAATCAATTATGATTATTGGAAACGAGGTTCCCGAAGTGCCACACGCATATCGTCACTTGCATCCAGAAAGGTTCCTAACCTTTGTTTTGAGGTGTAGTTGTGTTGGGAAAAACGCATAAGAACGTGGTTGCAATGGCCCAATAACCTCCGAAGGTCCTTCTGCTAACTGTGGGAATGTTTTTTAGTGTGCAAAACCAAAACATATCTAGCTGCATTGATTCAAACTGCATTTGGATTCTGTCGTGGCCTGCAACTCAACAAGATCATCTTTCAACATATTACTGTTATCCATGGAATCCAGGTTGAAATTATATGGATCCCGTATCCATCTCTGTGCCACAGAAACCTCTCCATGGTGAAAGTATCCCTGCAAGGAGTGAATCAGCCCTTGCAAATGCTCTTTCACTTCAGTAACGATAGACAATTTCTGCAAAAGCAGCCTCATCTAATGAAGGAAAGTTAGCAAAATTCCCTTCTTCAAAGCGCCACATCCAAATTGGAAGTTTCGGGAATAAGCAAAATTTTTACAATTCTGCGGTAACCCGGTACTANGGCCCTGCCGGATGAAAACACCCACACACACACACCGGCCGCCTCTAGCCACGCCCCTTTTCGTCGGCCGGACAGGCCGCGCCGGTGTGTGTGTGGCCGGCTTTAGACGTGGAGGAATGTATCAGTACGAGCTGCGGAAAATGCGGGGAAGCAATGTTTCCATAATATCTCAAGAACCGTATTAGCTACGAGAGAAAACGTTATGGCGGGAAAAAATCTAGATGTCAATAGGCTTCCCTGTGGTATATGCAGATTTGAATTCCATTGATAAATGACCGAATTAAGTTTGTTTTTAAGGCATATTACCCGAAAAGAAATATTACAGAAATCAAGGGAAAATTGCATACATGCGTAAACTCTTGCGAATAAGAATGTACAGTTTTTCAAAGTGGAATACGATTCCTGCAGAAACTCTCTCCATCAAGACATAACAATATGTTAGACGGATAAAAGATAGATGTATGGTGCATCAAAGCTGCTGGTCCATTGAACGGCACAAGGGTGCGCTAAATATAAAACTATTATATCTAAAAATCTGTATAAGCAAAAAGAAACAGATATATGCTTAGGGTAGATCTGGTTGAGCTTAACAAAAGTATTCATGCCATTTTTGGTCTAGGGTCAATAGTTTCATAGTAAAAAATGGGTAACGCAATAAAGGTAGTTTTTCTGACATTTTCAAGCTGCCACAAATTTGGTAGAGTTTTATTTAGTCGGTCACTTAGGGCGGAAAAAGGCTTTCGCTTCACCTTAGGTGAAGGAAGTATTTTGAGGGTCTTATCCTAAGCATTTTGTGCCGCTGAATCCGAAAATCGTAGTTGGGTCACTCGTTAGCGGTAAGTTTTCGCGCAATTTGCATTTGGCAATTTGGCAATAAATTGGCAATTACAAATTGCAGAATGAGAACCAGACGTCGTAGAGACCTCGTTTTGGACTCAAATTGAAGCTTATTAAGAGTGCATAAAATGTTATTGAGTACTCCGTGGTTGTATCTGTTCGGATTACTGATCTATAATGGAAATTAGAGATAAGTGGAAAAAATTGGGAAAATATAAAGGAATAATTTTGGCCTTAAAGCCTGAGTTCTTAATAATTAAAAACTAAATTTTAATTAGTAAAAAAAGTAAATAACAAACATTGTTCTTAGGACACATTTAATTAACGAATTTGTGCAAGGGTGGGTACAATTATTGCGTAGAACAGGGTATTTCAACTGAAAAATGCTTAGGATAAGACCCTCAAAATACTTCCTTCACCTAAGGTGAAGCGAAAGCCTTTTTTTTCCGCCCGAAGTGACCCGAGTATTAATCCAGAACACAAAATTTCAAACAACGAAACCGAGTCTCCTCCGCGTATTTTTGGAAAATAACAATTAGAACACAAAAAATCCCTTACTTGCGATAGCGAGCGTTCACAAGTTGAAAAAAATCGAATATCTAGTCGTCTACGCCATCGACGTCCTCATGCCCATCTTCCTCGTCGTTGATGCACATCTCGGGGGAGCAATCGCAAAGCTCCGAACAAGGAGTCTGCAGGCGTTGACAGCGGCAGCGATTGGTCGAGCAGTTCGTCTTGCATCCGCACTGCATCCCATCCATGATACTTTGCGTGGCGGGAGGCAGGGTGGAAGGGATAGGCGCCAGGTTTGGTCCGTAGCCGTACTTGGTCGGGTCGAGGGTCACCAACTCCTTCTTCACAGCCCCCTCCCAGACGACGGCCTGTAGCTGGGCTCGCATAATGTGCTGGGTGGTGGCGTTGACTGTCGGAGGGCCAGTGCTGCTCCAACCTTCTTCTTCTGAAGTGCCGTCCACCTCGCCTGCGGCAGAGAGCAGGTATATCCGTAAATTCTGCTCACGAATCGGCACAGCACGTCCAGGCTCTCTTGCGTCAGCGGACCAGGGCTTCGGAGTGTACCCAAAGCGTCGAGGGTTGCCTGGTCGGCCGCCTGGAACACAGCCAAGCTTGCAACTTGCCTTTCCTGAAGAGGCGCAAGTGGTGTCGCAACCATCAGAGCATGGAAGGACGTGATCACATCCGCGTGAGAGCCCAGTTCATCGTGGATGAGCTGAACGTTGAAAGTCGTCTTGCCAAGCTGGAGGCACGTGTTTGGGAGGTATCTTGGGGAAGTGTCGGAGGAGGAGGACGAGGACGTCAGTGTCCGGAGAAACTACGGTTGCCTCCACATCTTTGTCGAGCATGGAGAGATGATATATCATCTTAGTGTCCGCTTCCTCTTGTTCTGAAGCGAACTTGGCTCCGTCCGGTCCAGAAGTTGCCACGGCTTTGTCGCGCCACGCGCAGACGACGCGTAATCCCCATGAATGGTGCTGGATTTGGGAGGCAATGAGAGAGGTCATAGCAGTCTTGTTGCTTTTGGTGGACAAGATGTTACCCCATGGTCATTCCAGCTTTGATCCTCGTCGCTGCTTGGATGTCGATATCGTATCCTCCACCTCGGGCTCGCTGTTCCCTCGTCTTGTCTTTGAGGGACGCGCCGATGTCGTACCTGTCAAAGACAAGGTGCAACTCCCCGTAGCCAAACACCCATTTTGGGCAACTCTCTGCAGGAGGGATCCAACCAGGTCCTTAAAGTTTGCTGAGCCGGAAACGGGGTGCTTCTGAAGGATAGCCATCCCGTCGAGGACCAGCACGCGAGAGGATGAAGGGGTTTGCGAGGCCGTGGAGACCGCCGCGTTCATCTTCTCCAGAACCCTGAGAAGGGCACTTTTTGTCGTGACCCGCGGGTGGCCTTGGTCGTCAAAGAGGGCAAGAGGGAACAGGGAGAGCTCATAGTTGGAGATGATGGTGCGAAGGTCCAGACTGCTGTCGAGTTGGAGGGTGAGCAGCAGGCGCCGAGTGAAGTCTGAGGATCCCGTGACAATCACCTGCTTCCCTCCGATTGAAACTTTGGCTTTCTTGCCCAGCGTTTTGAATGTATTGGTAGGCTGACGATGCAGGACCTCCCATGGACTTTGCTGCGCAGTCCTGATCCTTCCCTCTTCGTACTTCAAGAGAGCTTCCTTGCCAGTCTCCTCGATTCTTGTCAGTGCGTCCACCATCTTATCTGGAACAACCTTGCGGGAAAGGACGGTGGTGAGTTGGGCTTTCTCGCGAGTGAAGGGGTTATGCTGGCGAAGAAGACCAGCAACCTCTTTGGTCATCTCGTGTTGTCTTCTTCGTGACCGCTGGGCTGTCCTTGTGGTGCTTTGATGCCGTAGCAGAACTTCCGAATGATTTGGCCTTGATTGCCAAGAGTTCGTCTTGGATCAAGAAGAACTTGGTCCTCGTCGAGGGATTTTTCGTGATCCCTACAAGCCCACCGTCACCTTTCAGAGTCCGGTTCACCTGTTCCAAGGCATGGTCAATGGCATGGAAATTTTACATTTATTTTGCAAAATTTCATTACCGTATGTCATAAATACGACCATGAGGGGACAGTCAGAGAAAAGTTACCATTTTTCTATTATCAGACGTAGTGCCTTTATGAGAACAGATACAGCCAGAAACATTTCATGACTTTTGATGTGAAATTAAGGCCAAAATTATTCCTTTTATATTTTTTTCCATTTTTTTCCACTTATCTCTAATTTCCATTATAGTTCAGTAATGCGAACAGATACAACCACGGAGTACAAAATAACATTTTATGCACTCTTAATAAGCTTCAATTTGAGTCCAAAACGAGGTATCTACGACGTCTGGTTCTCATTCTGCAATTTGTAATTGCCAATTTTATTGCCAAATTGCCAAATTGCAATTGCGCGAAAACTTACCGCTAACGAGTGACCCAACTACGATTTTCGGATTCAGCGGCACAAAATGCTTAGGATAAGACCCTCAAATACTTCCTTCACCTAATGTGAAGCGAATCGCCCTAAGTGACCCTACTAATTGTCCTACAGACGTAAAAAGGATCTCAATACCAATTGTGCATCTTGCGAAGAACAAAAATAATTGTTCTATATATTTTTTTTCACAGAACCCTGCCAGTCAAAGAACATTTTTAAGTTTTTTGATAGTAAGGAACGCATTTCCCGTATAGATACGGTAAAAGTCAACAAGGAAACAAAGTTGTAGAGCTCCAAAAATCCTGCCTTAAATTCGTTTTTAAATCCGCTCTCAGTCCAGTATTTAGACCGCCAATGCCAAAAGCTGTTTTGTGCACGCAACTGTGTGCAACGTGCACACCGTAACCCACAATTTTACACACGTTATATCATAAAATGTATTACATACACACACGGGGGATATGTAGTAGCAATACCCGATGGATGGATTGGTTACGAGGAGGCCGACAAATATAACCGACAAATATAACTCTTCACAGGCAGCCTCTGTCTCTGACTTCTTACTCTTGTCTCTGTCTTCTACTGGAATAGTGACACTATTTCTTACGGCGCCGCCGCGTCAGTCTTCTGAACCCATCCAGTTGGAAAGACCATGTCCCCGAGAACGAATGTCCCTTGCATGTATTAAAGTAATCGTCCAGACCATTTCATCATTCCTGATTTAATGCAATCAAATTATAGCCATTAACGAGTATATCAACAATATGTCGTCACTTTTTGCATCCAGTCAGCCGTTTTTAAATAATCCGCAATCAAAATCTGCAAATTCCCCGAGCTTCCAAAACGCCCCTCACGACAAGCAGACGATGCGCCACGGCTCGGTGACGTCACAAAAGGAAGCGCGCTGATCAGGGCAGGAACCCAGCAACAAAGGTAATTGTGCCAGCAACGACCATCTCTCCGAACTTCTTTTCCTAACGACGAAAGCTACAAAGCCTCCTTTTCGGTTGTTAACGCGTCGGAAGGCGCTGACTGGCTAAGGCGAGTAATGACGTCATCAAGCGCGTCATCACTCACCAGCCAATGACAAACAGTTTTTAAAACTTCTCGACCAATCACAAGTCAGCGAGACATATTTCCGGGCAAGAATGCAATGCCAGACTGCCTCTCCCCGCCTTCTTTCCCCGTCATCTCAAACTAATTCTCGTTTTATTCGGAATGCTTGCGTTTTAAGGAGTTTTAATGTATCAGATAGTAAGATGTATTAAGTAAGGAGCCTGTGTTGCTAGTGTTTTGGTGGTAGAAGGTGTGTGTGTGGGTTGAAATAGTGAATATTTGTGATATGGGGAGGCCCCGCGTCAAGGCCTATCCGTCACTCTGCCCCGCCATCAGTCACCTCATCATAACATCTTTAAATCACCCTTATTTAAGGTGACACACGGTGCTACATTGATTTAGATAATGACAAGTATATATAACATCTCACCATAATCACTAAGTTGTATAATAACGAGTAATAAGACGTTTAATCCTGCCCAAACCTATAGTGGCGGAGGAGCTGGCGGCTCCAGCTGCCACACTCAAAAGTTTTTAGTAAAAACCCGCAGTTATCCGCCTCACCTATGCCTTCCTGAAGAAGACAGTCAGCTCCCACGCCTGTGATAGCACCATAGGATATCACTAGGGATCATAGGATTCCTCAAGAGGTTCTCGCTCCCCTACTAAATATTACCAAAGACATCTATTTCCCTTGGTGAAGTTGGTGTTGATATCCACCTCACGGGCTTCATCATGCTGCTGCTGCTGCTGCCGAAGGCAGCGCTGCCAGACGTAGATGAGTCCCTTGCTTGTATTTCATCTCTTTACTCATATATATGAATAATATCCATCCAAATGCAATCATATGTCTACCTACCTACCTGTCTTATTCACCTATAAACAAGATATTTCATAGCATACCAAGCAATAATGAGCATGCCTGGAGACTTCCGACCTCTGCTAATACCGGTCTTGAGCAGTCGTTGGCGGCCAGTGTGCACGTTAACGACGAAACCGACGACTTTTCCGTGCTGTGGGTTCCGTCGTTGGACTAACGACCAAAAAAAGGTCTTTAAGTGTTTTGTGGCTTCTGGCCCAGATACACGTTAACACAATAGATAAATATAGTACTTGAAAATTTTTGGGTGTTTCTGATAGATTTTTTTTGCGATATGCCACATGCATGCATCCTTTATGGGTGCAGCAAGACAGTTGTGCCTTCTCTCTCTCTCGCCTTCCTTTCCCTTCTTTCTCTCCTTATCTCTCTCTCTCTCTCTCCTTCCTTTCCTCTCTCTCTCTCTCTCTCTCTCTCTCCTTCCTTTCCCTTCTCTCTCTCTCTCTCTCTCTCTCCTTCCTTTCCCTTCTCTCTCTCCTTAGTTTTTCTCTCGCTCGTGGAGGATGAAGAGGGAGAAGGAAGAGGAGGAGGGAGAAGAAATAGATGAAAAAGAAAGAAAGGAGAGAAAGAGAGAGAGAGAAGGGAAAGGAAGGGGGGAGAGAGAGAGAGAGAGAGAGAGAGAGAGAGAGAGAGAGAGAGAGAGAGAGAGAGAGAGAGAAAGGAGATGAGAGAAAGGAAAGGAAAGGAAGGAGAGAGAGAGAGAGAGAGAGAGAGAGAGAGAGAGAGAGAGAGAGAGAGAGAGAGAGAGAGAGAGAGAGAGAGAGAGAGAAGGAAGGAGAGAGGGACTTACTCTTCTGACGTCATCAATAACATTCGTAACCCTGTTGGCGGGAAGAAAAAAAAATTCGCGCGCTTTTTACAAAAGTCGGGTTTATACGGAAATAAGGCCTGGAAATCAATTATTTTTGGTGGATTAGGTGTTTTGAATGTACATTCAACATAATAAGGCAAAAGAAAAATGGGTCTGGACTATTTCTTTAAGAAAACCAAAGTTGAACCAGACTGTTACCTTGGTGAAGGTAAATCATTCTGAAAGTAATATAAAATAAATAAGGTTTTATCCTTTTGTTATGATTAATCATCATGCTGTTCTAAAATTGATCCAGGGGTCTGTATTCCTTTCGTATCATTTTCTTTGGGGACTTACAACCGGTTTTTTTTTCACCAGTGGTCTCTCTAGTTCAGTGGTTCTTAACATTTTTTAGTACTCGTACCCTTTGAGATCTCATTTTTGTCTCGTAACCCCGATCAGAAAAAAGTATAATTAGAGTAACGAACCTTTTATTTCACTTACTACAATACTACATAGTACACAATGTTATATTTCAGTGACTCTCTTGTTGTTGTTTTTCATCAATTATGATTATTGGAAACGAGGTTCCCGAAGTGCCACACGCATATCGTCACTTGCATCCAGACGGTTCCTAACCTTTGTTTTGAGGTGTAGTTGTGTGGGAAAAAAGCATAAGAACGTGGTTGCAAATGGCCCAATAACCTCCAGAGGTCCTTCTGCTAACTGTGGGAATGTTTTGAGTTGTGCACACCAAAACATATCTAGCTGCATTGATTCAAACTGCATTTGGATTCTGTCGTTGGCCTGCAACTCAACAAGATCATCTTTCAACATATTACTGTTATCCATGGAATCCAGGTTGAAAATTATATGGATCCCGTATCCATCTCTGTGCCACAGAAACCTCTCCATGGTGAAAGTATCCCTGCAAGGAGTGAATCAGCCCTTGCAAATGCTCTTTCACTTCAGTAACGATAGACACTTCTGCAAAAGCAGCCTCATCTAATGAAGGAAAGTTAGCAAAATTCCTTCTTCATGCGCCACATCCAAATTGGAAGTTTTCTGGGTAAAGGCAAATAACTTCTCGGACAGTTATCATGTTCAGCATTCTTCCTTGGATGGAGATGTTCAACTCGTTCAAGTGCGTGAATACATCTGTCAGGTATGCTAAAGGGCAAAATGAACTCCTGTTTTCAAAGTGGTCAGCAATGTCACTGCCTTGATTTATAAGAAACCTCTCGATTTCTTCGTGTAGTTCGAAGACACGTGTAAGTAGTACGTGAGAGCCACCTCACTTCCGTGTGGAAAACAGGAACACTATGTTCAGCTTCAATTTCTTCACAAAATGATGCAAAGAGACAAGACAAGACAGACAAAATTATTATAAATATATAATTCCAGCCTCCTTATAAATATGATATTGAATTACTGGTCACCATGTCTCGTACCCCCAGGTGTAAGGTTTCGTACCCCCTGGTGGTACAGGTACCCCAGGTTAAGAACCACTGCTCTAGTTCAAGACTCGCCAGGAGCTACTTTTGTGTCCGTCGTCGAGAAGCCGAAGACACCCACATTGCTGCCCATCAACTTCCCCTCCGACTGCAAGTGCGGCAGAGGGCACCAGGGGGAAGCATAAGCCTCAATTAATTACATGTGTCACTCAACAAATCCAGCCTGCGACACCACGGCGAGGGCCAGCCATCTCAGACTTCTAGAAATAACATATAAGGCCAACCACCTGAGGCCTCAAGGAAGATAAAAGCCTAAAGGCGCAACAGGTGTGAAATTAATAATAAAATAATACTAAGAAAATAAATATAGGGTAGAGTCGAAAGCTTTTTCGTCTCATCAAGTCCCCCTAACTGACTTTCAAGAGAGCTCGCACGCGTACGTCTAATCTCTGAGACGGAAACTGAGAGGCTGAACTCACTGAAGCGCATTTGTTCGGTAAAAAAAATACGTTAAGCCGGCCACACACACACCGGCCGCCTCATGAAAATATACAGTACACGTCGGACCACCATGATGACAACATGAATCCGCTGTCCGGAAATGACTTGTTGGTGATGGCTGCATGTGCAGCCATATATAATACCTATATATATACGTCATACTATATATAATACGTCATATATAATACCTATATTATCATAAATACAATTACAACTGGTACAATTAGTCATTATCTGGCCGAGCGAGGGGCGGGCCGCGCCGGAAGGCACCCACACACACGCAGGCGGCAGGCCGCGCCGGACGGAATTTTCAAGCGTCGACTGATTTTCATCCGGCCGCTCCGACAGGCCCTGCCGGATGAAAAACACCCACACACACACACCGGCCGCCTCTAGCCACGCCCCTTTTCGTCGGCCGGACAGGCCGCGCCGGTGTGTGTGTGGCCGGCTTTAGACGTGGAGGAATGTATCAGTACGAGGCTGCGGAAAATGCGGGGAAGCAATGTTTCCATAATATCTCAAGAACCGTATTAGCTACGAGAGAAAACGTTTATGGCGGGAAAAATCTAGATGTCAATAGGCTTCCCTGTGGTATATGCAGATTTGAATTCCATTGATAAATGACCGAATTAAGTTTGTTTTTAAGGCATATTACCCGAAAAGAAATATTACAGAAATCAAGGGAAAATTGCATACATGCGTAAAACTCTTGCGAATAAGAAATGTACAGTTTTCAAAGTGGAATACGATTCCTGCAGAAACTCTCTCCATCAAGACATAACAATATGTTAGACGGATAAAAGATAGATGTATGGTGCATCAATAAGCTGCTGGTCCATTGAACGGCACAAGGGTGCGCTAAATATAAAACTATTATATCTAAAAATCTGTATAAGCAAAAAAGAAACAGATATATGCTTAGGGTAGATCTGGTTGAGCTTAACAAAAAGTATTCATGCCATTTTTGGTCTAGGGTCAATGTTTCATAGTAAAAAAATGGTAACGCATATAAGGTAGTTTTTCTGACATTTTCAAGCTGCCACAAATTTGGTAGAGTTTTATTTAGTCGGGTCACTTAGGGCGGAAAAAAGGCTTTCGCTTCACCTTAGGTGAAGGAAGTATTTTGAGGGTCTTATCCTAAGCATTTTGTGCCGCTGAATCCGAAAATCGTAGTTGGGTCACTCGTTAGCGGTAAGTTTTCGCGCAATTTGCAATTTGGCAAATTTTGGGAATAAAATTGGCAATTACAAATTGCAGAATGAGAACCAGACGTCGTAGAGACCTCGTTTTGGACTCAAATTGAAGCTTATTAAGAGTGCATAAAATGTTATTGAGTACTCCGTGGTTGTATCTGTTCGGATTACTGATCTATAATGGAAATTAGAGTAAGTGGAAAAAAATTGGGAAAAATATAAAAGGAATAATTTTGGCCTTAAAGCCTGAGTTCTTAATAATTAAAAACTAAATTTTAATTAGTAAAAAAAGTAAAATAACAAACAATTGTTCTTAGGACACATTTAATTAACGAATTTGTGCAAGGGTGGGTACAATTATTGCGTAGAACAGGGTATTTCAACTGAAAAATGCTTAGGATAAGACCCTCAAATACTTCCTTCACCTAAGGTGAAGCGAAAGCCTTTTTTTTCCGCCCGAAGTGACCCGAGTATTAATCCAGAACACAAAATTTCAAACAACGAAACCGAGTCTCCTCCGCGTATTTTTTGGAAATAACAATTAGAACACAAAAAAAATCCCTTACTTGCGATAGCGAGCGTTCACAAGTTGAAAAAAATCGAATATCTAGTCGTCTACGCCATCGACGTCCTCATGCCCATCTTCCTCGTCGTTGATGCACATCTCGGGGGAGCAATCGCAAAGCTCCGAACAAGGAGTCTGCAGGCGTTGACAGCGCAGCGATTGGTCGAGCAGTTCGTCTTGCATCCGCACTGCATCCCATCCATGATACTTTGCGTGGCGGAGGCAGGGTGGAAGGGATAGGCGCCAGGTTTGGTCCGTAGCCGTACTTGGTCGGGTCGAGGGTCACCAACTCCTTCTTCACAGCCCCCTCCCAGACGACGGCCTGTAGCTGGGCTCGCATAATGTGCTGGGTGGTGGCGTTGACTGTCGGAGGGGCCAGTGCTGCTCCAACCTTCTTCTTCTGAAGTGGCGTCCACCTCGCCTGCGGCAGAGAGCAGGTATATCCGTAAATTCTGCTCACGAATCGGCACAGCACGTCCAGGCTCTCTTGCGTCAGCGGACCAGGGCTTCGGAGTGTACCCAAAGCGTCGAGGGTTGCCTGGTCGGCCGCCTGGAACACAGGCCAAGCTTGCAACTTGCCTTTCCTGAAGAAGGCGCAAGTGGTGTCGCAACCAGTCAGAGCATGGAAGGACGTGATCACATCCGCGTGAGAGCCCAGTTCATCGTGGATGTTGAAAGTCGTCTTGCCAAGCTGGAGGCACGTGTTGGGAGGTATCTTGGGGAAGTGTCGGAGGAGGAGGACGAGGACGTCAGTGTCCGGAGAAACTACGGTTGCCTCCACATCTTTGTCGAGCATGGAGAGATGATATATCATCTTAGTGTCCGCTTCCTCTTGTTCTGAAGCGAACTTGGCTCCGTCCGGTCCAGAAGTTGCCACGGCTTTGTCGCGCCACGCGCAGACGACGCGTAATCCCCATGAATGGTGCTGGATTTGGGAGGCAATGAGAGAGGTCATAGCAGTCTTGTTGCTTTTGGTGGACAAGATGTTAGCCATGGTCATTCCAGCTTTGATCCTCGTCGCTGCTTGGATGTCGATATCGTATCCTCCACCTCGGGCTCGCTGTTCCCTCGTCTTGTCTTTGAGGGACGCGCCGATGTCGTACCTGTCAAAGACAAGGTGCAACTCCCCGTAGCCAACACCCAGTTGGGCAACTCTCTGCAGGAGGGATCCAACCAGGTCCTTAAAGTTTGCTGAGCCGGAAACGGGGTGCTTCTGAAGGATAGCCATCCCGTCGAGGACCAGCACGCGAGAGATGAAGGGGTTTGCGAGGCCGTGGAGACCGCCGCGTTCATCTTCTCCAGAACCCTGAGAAGGGCACTTTTTGTCGTGACCCGCGGGTGGCCTTGGTCGTCAAAGAGGGCAAGAGGGAACAGGGAGAGCTCATAGTTGGAGATGATGGGTGCGAAGGTCCAGACTGCTGTCGAGTTGGAGGGTGAGCAGCAGGCGCCGAGTGAAGTCTGAGGATCCCGTGACAATCACCTGCTTCCCTCCGATTGAAACTTTGGCTTTCTTGCCCAGCGTTTTGAAATGTATTGGTAGGCTGACGATGCAGGACCTCCCATGGACTTTGCTGCGCAGTCCTGATCCTTCCCTCTTCGTACTTCAAGAGAGCTTCCTTGCCATCTCCTCGATTCTTGTCAGTGCGTCCACCATCTTATCTGGAACAACCTTGCGGGAAAGGACGGTGGTGAGTTTGGGCTTTCTCGCGAGTGAAGGGGTTATGCTGGCGAAGAAGACCAGCAACCTCTTTGGTCATCTCGTGTGTCTTCTTCGTGACCGCTGGGCTGTCCTTGTGTGCTTTGATGCCGTAGCAGAACTTCCGAATGATTTGGCCTTGATTGCCAAGAGTTCGTCTTGGATCAAGAAGAACTTGGTCCTCGTCGAGGGATTTTTCGTGATCCCTACAAGCCCACCGTCACCTTTCAGAGTCCGGTTCACCTGTTCCAAGGCATGGTCAATGGCATGAAATTTTACATTTATTTGCGAAATTTCATTACCGTATGTCATAAAATACGACCATGAGGGGACAGTCAGAGAAAAGTTACCATTTTCTATTAATCAGACGTAGTGCCTTTATGAGAACAGATACAGCCAGAAACATTTCATGACTTTTGATGTGAAATTAAGGCCAAAATTATTCCTTTTATATTTTTTTTCCATTTTTTTCCACTTATCTCTAATTTCCATTATAGTTCAGTAATGCGAACAGATACAACCACGGAGTACAAAATAACATTTTATGCACTCTTATAAGCTTCAATTTGAGTCCAAAACGAGGTATCTACGACGTCTGGTTCTCATTCTGCAATTTGTAATTGCCAATTTTATTGCCAAATTGCCAAATTGCAAATTGCGCGAAAACTTACCGCTAACGAGTGACCCAACTACGATTTTCGGATTCAGCGGCACAAAATGCTTAGGATAAGACCCTCAAAATACTTCCTTCACCTAATGTGAAGCGAATCGCCCTAAGTGACCCTACTAATTGTCCTACAGACGTAAAAAGGATCTCAATACCAATTGTGCATCTTGCGAAGAACAATAATAATTGTTCTATATATTTTTTTTTCACAGAACCCTGCCAGTCAAAGAACAGTTTTTAAGTTTTTTGATAGTAAGGAACGCATTTCCCGTATAGATACGGTAAAAGTCAACAAAGGAAACAAAGTTGTAGAGCTCCAAAAATCCTGCCTTAAATTCGTTTTAAATCCGCTCTCAGTCCAGTATTTAGACCGCCAAATGCCAAAAGCTGTTTTGTGCACGGCAACTGTGTGCAACGTGCACACCGTAACCCACAATTTTACACACTATAACATAAAATGTATTACATAACACCGGGGGATATGTATGCCGTACCGATTGGATGGATTGGTTACGAGGAGGCTGAACTAATATAACCTCGTCACAGGCACCTCTGTCCTGACTTCTTACTTCTTACTGACTCTACTGACTTCTATTATAGTCAAGAGATGAAAGACAAG
This sequence comes from Chionoecetes opilio, assembly GCA_016584305.1. NCBI lineage: Eukaryota > Metazoa > Arthropoda > Malacostraca > Decapoda > Majidae > Chionoecetes > Chionoecetes opilio. Next base: position 29,517 of record JACEEZ010000509.1, read on the forward strand.
CAGGGACTCATCCACGTCTGGCTAGCGCGGCCTTCGGCGGCCAGCAGCAGCAGCCACAGCACATGATGAATCCCGGAGGTGGGATGGATATCAACACCAACTTCACCAATAGTCGGGTCACTAGGGCGGAAAAAAGGCTTTCGCTCACCTAGGTGAAGGAAGTTTTTGAGGGTCTTATTAAGCATTTTGTGCACGGGGATGATCCGAAAAATCGTAGTTGGTCCTTCGTTTAGCCGTAAGTTTTTCGCGCAATTTGCAATTTGGCAATTTGGCAATAAAATTGGCGATTACAAATTGCCAGAATGAGACCAAACGTCGTAGAGACCTCGTTTTGGACTCAAATTGAGCTTATTAAGAAGTGGCATAAAATGTTATTTAGTACTCCGTGGTTTCTCTGTTCGCATACTGAACTATAATGGAAATTAGAGCTAAGTGGAAAAAAATTGGGAAAAATATAAAGGATAATTTTGGCCTTAAGCCTGGTTCTTAATATTAAAAACTATTTTAATTAGTAAAACAAGTAAAATAATAAACAATTGTTTCTTAGGACACATTTACTTAACGAATTTGTGCAAGGGTGGTTACAATTATTGCGTAGAAACGGGTATTTCACTGAAAATGCTTAGGATAAGACGCCTCAAAATTACTTCCCTTCACTAACGGTGAAGCGAAAGCCTTTTTTTTTTCCGCCGAAGTGACCCGAGTATTATCCATAACACAAAATTTCAAACAAAGAAACCGAGTCTCCTCCGCGTATTTTTGGAAATAACAATTAGAACACAAAAAATCCATTACTTGCGATAGCGAGGCGTTTTCACAGTTGAAAAAAAAAATCAAATATCTAGTCGTCTACGACATCGACGCGTCCCTCATGCCCATCTTCCTCGTCGTTGATGCACATCTCGGGGGGAGCATCGCAAAGCTGCGACAAGGAGTCCTGGCAGCGTTGACAGCGCAGCGATTGGTCGAGCAAGTTCGTCCTTGCATCCGCACTGCATCCCATCCAGATACTTTGGGCGGGCGGGAGGCAGGGTGGAAGGGATAGCGCCAGGTTTTGTCCCGTAGCCGTACTTTGGTTCGGGTCGAGGTCACTCATCTCCCTCTTCACAGCCCCCTCCCAGACGACGGCCCTGTAGCTGGGCTCGCATAATGTCTGGGTGGTGGCGTTGACTGTCGTAGGGGCCGTGCTGCTCCACCTTCTTCTTCTGAATCCGTCCACCTCGCCTGCGGCAGCGAGCAGTTATCCGTAATTCTGCTCACGAATCGGCACAGCACGTCCCGCCAGGCTTCTCTTGCTTCAGCGGACCGGGCTTCGGAGTGTACCCAACAGCGTCGAGGGTTGCTGGTCGGGGCCGCTGGAACACTAGGCCAAGCTTGCAACTTGGCCTTTTTTTTTTTTTCCTGAAAGAGGGCGCAAGTGGTGTCGCAACCAGTCAAGCATGGAGGACGTGATTCACAATCCGCGTGAGAGCCCAGTTCATCGTGATGAGGCTGAAACGTTTTTTTTTTTTTTTTTGAAGTCGTCTTGCAAGCTTGGAGGCACGTGTTGGGAGGTATCTTTGGGGAAGTGTCGGAGGAGGAAGGACGAGGACGTCAGTGTCCGGAGAACTACGGTTGCCTCCACAATCTTATTCCGAGCATGGAGATATGATATGCATCTTTATGTCCGCTTTCCTCTGTTCTGAAGCAAACTTGGCTGCTTCCGGATCCAGAGTGCACACGGCTTTGTCGCGCCCACGCCTGACGACGCGTAATCCCCATGAATGGTGCTGGCTTTGGGAGGCATGAGGATGTCTAGGCAGTCTTGTTGCTTTTGGGTGGACAAAGATGTTAGCCCTGGTCATTCCCGCGTTTGATCCTCTCGCTGCTGGATGTCGATTATCGTATCCTCCACCTCGGCTCGCTGTTTCCCGCTCGTCTTGTCTTTGATGGACGCGCCGATTTCGTACCTGTCAAAGACAAGGTGCAACTCCCCGTATCCAACACCCAGTTTGTCAACTCTCTGCATGAGGGATCCAACCAGGTCCTTAAAGTTTGCTGAGCCGGAAACGGGGTGCTGCTGAAGGATAGCCATCCCGTCCGAGGACCAGCACGCGAGAGGAAAGGGGTTTGCGAGTCCGTGGAGACCGCCGCGTTTCATCTTCTCCAGAACCCTGAGAAGGGTACTATTTGTCGTGACCCGCGGGTGGCCTTGGTCGTCCAAAGAGGGGCAAGAGGGAACAGGGAGAGCTCATAGTTGGAGATGATGGTTCGAAGGGTCCAGACTGCTGTCGAGTTGGAGGGCGAGCAGCAGGCGCCGAGTGAAGTCTGAGATCCCGTGACTATAACCGGCTTCCCCTCCGAGTGACACTTTGGCTTTCTTGCCACAGCGTTTTGAATGTAGTGGTAGCTGACGATGCAGGACCTCCATGGACTTTGCTGGCAGTCCTGATCCTTCCCTCTTCGTACTTCAAGAGAGCTTCCGTGTCCAGTCTCCTCGATTCTTGTCAGTGCGTCCACCATCTTATCTGGAACAACTTGCGGGAAGGACGGTGGTGAGTTGGGCTTTCTCGCGGTGAAGGGGTTATGTGGCGAAGAAGACCAGCAACCTCTTGGTCATCTCGTTGTGTCCTTCTCGTGACCGCTGTGCTGTCCTTTTGTTGCTTTGATGCGTAGCAGAACTTCCGAATGATTTGCCTTGATTGCCCAAGAGATTCGTCTTGGTCAAGAGAACTGTGGTCCTCGTTCGGGAGGGATTTTTCGTGATCCCTGCAAGCGCCACCGTCACCTTTCAGAGTCCGGTTCACCTGTTCCAGGCATGGTCGCAGCCAGGGACGTGAAAGGTACCAACGACTTACGGACGACCCAGTGTTTCTCCAAGTACGTACCACGTTCTTGGATTCTTGAGGCGGAAAGGAAAGGAAAGGGATTCTTGCGGAAAATGTGCGAATATAATAAATGAATTTATTTTATTACGGTTTATAGCTATTTCTAAAATTTATCCATGAATTTTACATTTATTTGCGAAATTTCATTACCGTATGTCATAAATACGACCATGAGGGACAGTCGAGAAAGTTACCATTTTCTATTAATCAACTGTAGTGCCTTTATGAAACAGACTTACAGCCAGAAACATTTCATGCCTTTTGATGTTGAACTTAAGGCCAAATGTATTCCTTTTTATATTTTTTTCCATTTTTTTTTTCCACTTATCTCCTTCTAATTTCCATTATAGTTCAGTAATGCGAACAGAACAACCACGGAGTAATAAATAAAGCATTTTATGCAGTCCTTATAAGCTTCAATTTGAGTCCAAAACGAGTCCTCTACGACGTCTGGTTTCCTCATTCTGCAATTTGTAATTGCCAATTTTTATTGCCAAATTGCCAAATTGCAAATTGCGCGAAAACTTACCGCTAACGATTGACCCATTAACGATTTTCGGATTCAGCGGCCCCAAATGCTTAGGATAAGACCCTCAAATACTTCCTTCCCTAATGTGAAGCGAAATCGCCCTAGAGTGACCCTACTACAAGGAGATAGATTTTTTTCTTTGGTAATATTTAGTAAGGGGAGCCGAGAACCCCTGGAGGAATCCTATGATCCCTGGTGGAATCTCCTATGGTGCTATCACAGGCGTGGACTAGCTGACTGTCTTCTTCAGGAAGGCACAGCACAGGTGAGCGGATTACTGCGGGTTTTTACTCAAACTTTTGAGTGTGGCGGCTGAGCCGGCCAGCTCCTCCGACACTTTAGGTTTGGGCAGGAATTAAAACACACGTCTTTTAATCGTTATTATAGAACTTAGTGATTATGGTGAGATGTTATATATACTGTGTCATTATCTTAATCAATGTAGCCCGTGTGTCACCTTAATAAGGGTTGATTTTTTTATAGATGTTATGGATGGGTAACTAACTGATGGCTGGGCAGCGTGGCCGGAAGGCCTTGCCGCGGGTCCTCCCATAATCACAAATATTCACTATTTTCAACCCACACACACACCTTCTACCACCAAAACACTAGCACACAGGCCCTTACTTTACATCTTATTATCTATACGTTAAAACTCCTTAAACGCAAGCATTCCGAGTCAAACGAGAATTAGTTTTGAGATGATGGGGACAGAATGCTAGGGAGAGGCAGTCCTGGCATGCCATTCTTGCCCGAAATATGTCTCGCTGGACATTGTGATTGGTCGAGAATTTTTTTAAAAAACTGTTTTGTCATTGGCTGGTGACTGATGAACGTCCCTTACGCGTCTTAGCCAGTCAGCGCTTCCCGAACGCGTTAACGACCGACCGGGGAGGCTTTGTAGTTTAGTCGTAAGGAAAAGAAGTTCGTAGATGGTCGTTGCTGCCGCTACTAATACCTTTTTGCTGGGTTTCCCGCCCATGTATGCTAGGACACAATGACTCCCTGTTTTCAAAGTGTTCAGCAATGTCCACTGCCTTGATTTATAAAGAAACCTCTTGATTTCTTCGTGTAGTTCGAAGACACGTGTAAGTAGTACGTGAGAGCCACCTCACTTTCCGTGTGGAAAACGGAACGACTATGTTCAGCTCCAATTTCTTCACAAAATTATGCAGAGAGACAGAGGCAAGACAGAACAAAATAATTTTTTAATATTTAATTCAAACCTCCTTATAACTATGATATTGAATTATTTGTTCACAGTCTCTTACCCCCAGTTGTAGGTTTTCGTACCCCCTGTGGTACAGGTACCCACAGGTAAAACCACTGCTCTAGCTCTAGTTCAAGACTCCGCCAGGAGCTCCTTTTTTTCCGTCGTCGGAGTAGCCCGCAACACCCCCAATGCTCTCCCATCAACTTCCCTCCGCTGCAGGTGTGGCAGAGGGCACACGAGGGGGAAGCATAAGCCTCAATTAATTTCCATGTGTCACGCACAACAAATCCAGCCTGCGACACCACTAGCGAGGCCAGCCATCTACAGCCGTCTAAAATACATATAATGCCAACCACCTGAGTGCCTCAAGAAGATAAAACCCAAAAGGCGCAATAGGTGTTAAATATTATACAACTAATACTAGAAAATAATAATAGGGGTGAGTCAAAAGCTTTTTCGTCTCATCAAGTTCGCCTCAACTGGACTTTCGGAGAGCTCGCACGAGTACGTGCTAACCTCTGAGACGGAACCTGAGAGACTGAATTAGCGTCGAAGCGCCATTGTTTCTCTATACAAAAATAAAAAATAAAAAAAAATAAAAAAAAATAAAAAAAAAATACGTTAGCGTTGGAAGGTAGTACTAGGCTGCGTAAAGTAGAGGAGCAATTGTTTCCCTAATAATATTATCTCAAGAACCGTATTGCGCGCGAGAAAACATTATGGAGGGTTACAAAAAATCCAGATATCACTAGGCTGCCTGTGTGTAAGCAAATTTAATTTCCATTGATATATTACCAAATAAAGTTTTTGTGTTTAGATCATACTACCCGAAAGAAAGATTCCAGAATCAAAGGAAAATTGCATACATGCGTAAACTCTGTGAATAGAATGTACATTTTTCAAAGTGGAATACGATTCCTGCAGACAATGTCCTCCGTCAAGACATAACAATAATTGTTTAGACGGATGAAGATAGATGTATGGTGCATCAATAAGCTGCTGCTGGTCTTTAACGCACAGGGTGCGCAAAATTAAAACTATTATATCAAAAATCTGTATAAAGCAAAAAAGAAACGATTCTGCGTAGGGTAGATCCGCGTTGACTTACCAAAAAGTATTCATGCCATTTTTGTTCTAGGGTCAACATTTCCTAGTAAAAATAGGAAACGCAATAAAGTAGTGTTCTGGACATTTTTAAAGCTGCCAAAAATTTGGTCGAGTTTTATATTTTCCTACAGACGTAAAATGATCTCAATCCCAATTGTACATCTTGTTAAGAACAATATAATTGTTCTATAATATTTGTTTTTTTTCACAGAACCCTGCCAGTCCAAAGAACAGTTTATGATTGTTTTTGATAGTAAAGACGCATTTCCGTATAGATACGGGAAAGTCCAAGAGCAGCACAAAGTGTTAGTGCTCCCAAAAAATCCTGCTTAAGACGCGTTCCAAATCCGCTCTTTTATCCGTATTTAGACCGCCAAATGCCTAAGAGACAGTTTTCTGCACGGCAACTGTGGTGCAACGTGCACCCGTAACCCCATTTTACACTTTATAACAAAATGTATTACATAACAACGGGGGATATGTAGTAACAGTAACCCGATGATGGAATTTGGTTACGAGTGAGCCGCCAAATAACTCGTCACAGGCAGCCTCTGTCTCTGACTTCTTACTTCTTACTGACTCCACTGACTTCATTATATGAGTAAAGAGATGAATACAAGCAAGGGACTCATCCCCTTCTGGCAAGCGCGGCCTTCGGCGGCAGCAAGCAGCGGCAGCAGCAGCATGATAAGCCCGTGAGGTGGATGGATATCAACACCAACTTTCAGCCAGGGAGATAGATTTATGGGGTGTGCAATAATCGTTATCTTGAAATTCACGATTCCGCTTCTTGAGGTTGGTGAATCGGTGGCATCGATTCCGGAATCGTTCCGGATCGATTCCGGAATCGTTTTCTCTCGCGCCTCCGCCTCGCCTGCTTACCTGCCTCGCGCGCCGCATAGGAGGACCTCAGTCTAGCAACGAGCGATTCTGGAATCGTTTCCTCTCCTGCGGCTGCCAGAGAATGCTTCGAATTCCATCCGTTTAGCTCTTACGATTCATCTGCCTCCTGCGCCCCGTTAGATTTACTGACATATTTTTTATTATCATTAAGTACTATTCTTTAATATTATTTCTTACTCTTCTTCTTATTATTATTATTATTATTATAGTAGTGTAGTAGTTAATAGTTATCGTTATTCTTACTCCTGCATTGGAATTAGTTGTTAAAAAAGTTGTATATATAAAGTCCAAAGGTATATATAGATATATATAGTATATATATATATATATATATATATATATATATTAATATATATATATATATATATATATAAAATTTAAAAATATATAATAGATACATATATATATATATATATATATTACATACATATATATTATTATATATACATAATATATATATAATATATCTATATATATTATATATATATAGATAATATTAATATACATAATATATAGTATGTATATATTATGTATATCGTATATATATATATATATATTATTATATCTATATATATATATATAATATATATATTAAATATATATATATAAATATAGCATATATATATATATATCTATATATGTATATATATATAGATATAACAACCTCTCTACGCTGCCCTGTTTACTAATAGTAGAACTCAATGTGAAATATCTGTGGAATCGTTTCCGAGGATCGATTCCGTTGAGTTGAATCGATTCCACTCACTGCCTATGTGGTGGAATCGTCGGAATCGAGTCCGAGAATCGTTTTCGCGCCCAGCCTAGATAGGATTCTTTGGTATATTTAGTAGGAGCGATAACCCCTTGAGGAATCCTATGATTCCCTGGTGATATCCTATGTTGCTATCACAGGCGTGGGAGCTAGCTGACTGTCCTTCTTCAGGAAGGCACAGCACAGTTTGGTGAGGTCAGATAACTGCGGTTTTTTTACTCAAACTTTTGAGTGTGGGCGCTGGAGCCGCCAGCTCCTCCGACACTGTAGGTTTGGGCAGATTAAACACACGTCTTATTACTCGTTATTATAGAACTTAGTGATTACGGTGAGATTTTAGATATACTTGTCATTATCCTTAATCATGTAGCACCGTGTGTCACCTTAAAATAAGGGTGATTTAAGATTTAATGATGGGTAACTGATGGCGGGGCAGAGTGACGGAGAGGCCTTTGCGCGGGGCCTCCTATATAACAAATTCACTATTCAACCCACACACCCCACTTCTACCACCAAACACTAGCAACCAGGCTCCTTACTTATCATCTTATTATCTGATACTTAAACGCCTTAAACGCAAGCATTCCGAATAAAACGAGAATTATTTTGGCTTATGGGGACAGAAGTCGGGGGAGAGGCAGTCTGGCATGCCATCCTTGCCCGGAAATATTTCTCTCGCTGACTTGTGATTGGTTCGAAAGTTTAAAAAACTGTTTTGTCATTGGCTGGTGACTGATGATGAGGCTTGCTGACTCATTACTCGTCTTAGCCAGTCAGCGCCTTCCACGCCGAGTTAAGACCGACCGAGGAGGCTTTGTAGCTTTAGTCGTAAAAGGAAAAGAAGTTCGGAGAGATGGTCGTTTGCTGGCTCTACTACCTTTGTTGCTTGGTTTCCCGCCCAGAATGCTAATGACAAAATGAACTCCCTGTTTTCAAAGTGGTCACAATGTCACTCGCCTTGATTTATAAATAAACCTCTTGATTTCTTCGTGTAGTTCGAAGACCACGTGTAGTAGTACGTGAGAGCCACATCACTTCCGTGTGGAAAACCGGAACCCTATGTTCAGCTCCAATTCTTCACAAAATGTGCAGAGACAAAGGCAAGACAGACAACATAATTTTTAATACTTTAATTCAAACTCCTATAAATCTGATATTGAATTATTGGTCACCATTGCTCGTACCCCCATGTGTCAACTGTTTCGTAGCCCCCTGGTGGTACAGGTACCCCAGGGAAAAACCACTCTGCTCTATTCAAGACTCGCAGGAGCTACGTTTTTTGTCCGTCGTCGAGTAGCCGAAGACACCCACATGCTGCCCATCTACTTCCCCTCCGACTGCAAGTAGTGGCAGAGGGCACGAGGGGGAAGCATAAGCCTCAATTCATTACATGTGTCCCTCAACAAATCCAGCCTGCGAACCACGAGCGAGGGCCAGCCATCGTCAGAGCCCTTCTAGAAATACATATAAGGCCACCACCTGAGGCCTCAAGGAAGATAAAACCCCAAAGGCGCAATAGGTTGAAATATTAATAAAATAATACTAAGAAAAATAAATATAGGGTGAGTCAAGCTTTTTCGTCCTCATCAAGTTCCCTCTACTGACTTCAGGAGAGCTTCGCACGCGTACGTCTAACCTCTGAGACGGAACTGGAGACTAATTAGCGCGAATCGCCATTGTTCGCTATAAAAAAATAAAAAAATAAAAAAAAAATAAAAAAAATAAAAAAAAATACGTTAGCGTTGGAATGTAGTACGAGGCTGCGGAAATAGATGGGAAGCAATGTTTCCTAATATATATCTCAAGAACCGTATTACTACGAGAAAACATTATGGAGGGTTACAAAAATCCAGATATCAACAGCTGCCCTGTGTATAAGCAAATTTGAATTCCATTGATATTGACCAAATTAAAGTTTTGTGTTTAGTCATAATACCGAAAAGAAATATTCCGAAATCAAAGAAAATTGCATACATGCGTACAACTCTTGTGAATATAATGTACATTTTTCAAAGTGGAATACGTTCCTGCAACAAGGTCTCCGTCAAGACATAACAATATGTTAGACGGATGAAAGAATAGATGGTATGTGCATCAATAAGCTGCTGGTCATGAACGGCACAAGGGTGCGCAAAATATAAAACTATTATTCTAAAAATCTGTATAGCAAAAAAGAAACGGATAGATGCTTAGGGTAGATCTCGTTGAGCTTTAACAAAAAGTATTCATGCCATTTTTGGTCCTAAGGGTCAACAGTTTCGATAGTAAAAAATAGGGAAACGCAATAAAGGTAGTGTTCTGAATTTTTAAAGCATGCCAAAAATTTGGTCGGTTTTATTTTCCGACAGACGTAAAAAATGATCTCAATACCATTGTACCTACGATCTTGCGAAGAGCCAATAAAATTGTTCTATCTATTTTTTTTTCACAGAACCCTGCCAGTAGTCAAAGAGCAGTTTATGAATGTTTTGTAGTCAAAGAACGCATTTCCCGTATAGATACAGGAATGTCAGAGCAGCAAATTTTAAGTGCTCCAAAATCCTGCCTATAACGCGTTCCAAATCCGCTCTTTTATCCCGTATTTAGACCGCCAAATGCCTAAGACGTTTTTCCTGCACGCAACTGTGTGCAACGTGCACACCGTAACCCACATTTTACACACACTTTTATAACATAAAATGATTACATACACCCACGGGGGTATGTAGTTACATACCCGATGGATGGATGGTTAGCGAGTAGGCCTACAATATAACTCGTCCAGGCAGCCTCTGTCTCTGACTTCTTACTTCTTACCTTCTTATCTGACTCTACTGACTTCATATATATGGTAAAGAGATGAAATACAAGCAAGGGACCATCCACGTCTGGCAGCGCGGCCTCGGCAGCAGCATCAGCAGCGCAGCTGATTGAAGCCCGTGAGGTGATGGATATCAACACCAACTTCACCCGGGAGTAGATGTCTTTGGTAATATTAGTAGGGGAGCGGAACCCCTTGAGGAACCTATGATTTCCTGGTTTATCCTATGTTGCTATCACAGAAGGCGTGGAGGCTAGCTGACTGTCTTCTTCAGGAAGGCAAGGTGATGCGGATAACTGCGGGTTTTTACTCAACTTTTGAGTGTGGCGGCTGGAGCCGCCAGCCTCCTCCGACACTGTAAGGTTGGGGCAGGATTAAACGTCTTATTCCTCGTTATTATAGGACTTAGTGATTATGGTGAGATGTTATATATACTTGTCATTATCTTAGTCCAATGTAGAGCCGTTGTGTCACCTTAAATAATGGTGATTTAAAGATGTTATGATGGGGTCACTGATGGCGGGGCAGAGTGAGGGAGGCCTTGCCGCGGTGCCCGTCCCCATATCACAAATTATTCAACTATTTCAACCCCACCCACACCTTCTACTCACCAAAACCCAGCAACACAGGCTCTTACTGATACATCTTATTATCTGAACATTAAAACTCCGTTAAAACGCAAGCCATTCCGAATAAAACGATAATTAGTTTTGAGTATGATGGGACAGAGGCGGGGTAGGGCAGTCTGGCGATGCCGATTCTTGCCGAAATATGGTCTCGCTGACTTTGATTGGTCGAGAAGTTGGCTGAACATATTGTTCCTGTTTTTCCACCGGAAGTGAGCTGGCTCTCACGTCCTACTTAACACGTGTCTTCGAACTACAACAACGAAGAAATCAGAGGTTTCTTTATAATCAAGGCTGTGACATTGCTGACCACTTTGAAACTGGAGTTCATTTTGTCCTTACTTACCTGGTCGGGAACCCAGCAACAAGGTAGTAGCGCCAAGGGTCCTGGTAGATATAAAGCGTGACCACAACATGATAGTCTTAAATTATACAAGTAAAAAAACAAGGGAGAAATGAAAGGAGAAAAATGCAGAACAAGATGGGACATTAGACAGGGCAAATCTTGGGAACATTTTAGGAGGGACTTGAACAGGTAGTTTGGAAGGAGGCAAGGGGGGTGGATGAAATGACAGAGTCCCTGTGGGAGACAATAGATGGAATAGCTTAGGAAGAGGATAGGTAGAAGTGAAGCAAAGGAGCCGGGGACAAGTGCATAGTGGTTGGAAATAGTGAGATTAGAGGGCGAAGGAAGGAAAGAAAGGAGCAGAACAGGGCACGAAAGAGACTCGAAAAGGAAGTAGATGGAGATAGAGGAAGTTAGAATATGAGGAGGCATGGGATAGGTATAAGAAAAAACAGAGAGAAGTAAAAGCGCTTATTAGGAAGGCTAGGCAAACATGGAGAGGGAAATTGTAGAGGAACTAAGGGAGAAGGGTGAGGAAGGGGGTAGGGATTGGTATACTTTTCTTAGAGGAGAGGAAGACAGGGAGCAACCGTGCGTAGATGAAATTTTAGTGGGAGACGAAGTGGGTGAAAGGACCTGAGAGTATTAAGAGGGAGATCAAGAAGTTTTGGGAGGAGGTGGGGGGCATGACTGAGCAGGTAGAATTAGGTGAAGAAAATATAGAAGTAAAGGAAGATAGATGAGGGAATGGATGAACATTTCAGTAAGGAAGAAATAAGGAGTTACTTAAAAAAGCTGAAAAATAGGAAAGCAGCAGGCAGGGATGGTATACCAAACGAATTGTATAAAGAAGGGGGTGAGGGTATGGTGGATGGGTTGTATAGGCTTTTTAGGCAGATTTGGCAGGATAAGAGAGTCCCAAGGAAATGGAATGAGGGTAGGGTTACTCTATTACACAAGGGAGGTCACAAAAGTAGAAAGCTCTTGAAAAATTATCGACCAATAGCAGTAATGGATACGGTGGGAAAGATATTCAGTGGGTTACTAAATGGTAGGATTAGTGAATGTTGTGAGAGAAATAGAGTAATGGGGGAGGAACAGAATGGCTTTCGCAAGGATAGGAGAGGTGAGGACAACATGTTCGTAGTTAGTTCAGTGATAGAAAAAATGAATAGGATGGGTGGGAAGACATACCTTGCATTCCTTGACATTGAAAAGGCTTATGATAGGGTCAATAGGGGTTTGCTTTGTAGACTACTGTCTAGAATTGGGATTAGTGACAGAATAGTCAGCATAATAGATAGTATGTATGAGGACACACGGGCAGTGTACAGGCTTGGGGACATAGAGACAGAGTGGGTAGGTAGTCGAAGAGGGGTTAGGCAGGGCTGCGTGTTATCACCGTTACTTTTTGGCTTATATACAGAGGAATTAGCAATTAGGTTGAGAAATTCGGGCTATGGGATAAGGGTTGGGGAGGAAAAGTTGAGCAGTTTACTATATGCTGACGACATAGTTGTCATGAGTGAGGACAGTGGAGAACTTCAGGAGATGCTACATATAGTCGCCAGTATGGGAGGGATTTTGGGATGAAATTTAACAGTGAGAAAAGTCAGGTCCTGGTTATAAATGGAGAGGCAGCAGATGAGGGTATGAGTGGGAATGGGAGACCTGAGGATAGGGCGCACCGAGTCATATAAATACCTAGGTATCACGGTAGATGGAAGGGAGCAGATAGGACGAAACAGGATAAAATAGGAAAAGCAAATCAGTGGGTGGGAAGGCTTGGTAGTGTAGCAAGATGTAGGGCAAACAGGTATGAGGTAGTAAGAGGGTTGTGAAAGGCATGGCAGTACCGAGCCTCAGTTGGGGGAGAGTGTATGAGGGGGACGGTAGGGGAGCTGGACAAGTTAAGGGATACAGAACAGGGTAGGGGGAAATTTCACTAGAGGCAAAAAAGGTAGTAGCAGG
>JACEEZ010000510.1:0-2500 GCA_016584305.1 Chionoecetes opilio
CAAGAGTAACCCAATGTGTTATCTGAGAAACTAAAGGACTTGACATGTGCTCATGAGTATGCGGTGGCAGTCTCAAATCGGTGTGATGTGCTCGGTGCTCTCGCGGATCCTGTAGAACTGTGGGATACCTTCAAACGTGAAACTCTACAGGCTGCCAAGGAGTGAATTGGGGAGTGCCCGAGGTCAAGGCGTGGTTTTGTCTCGACGGAGACGTTGGAGAAAATCGAGGAGAGTCGCGCTGCTAGGCTGGCTGGTAACCGGGACCAACACAGGGCTCTGTCACGCCGGACTAGAACCCTCCTGAGGAGAGACAAGGAGAGGTATGTCAGGAGTCTCGCTGAGGATGTCGAGGGATATTTGAACGCTAATGACCTCCGACTCGCCTACCGCGCCCTGAAGAAGCTCCGTTCCAAGTCTCCTTCTCGGGCGAGTGCTATTCGAACAGCAGATGGGCGCCTCGTGTCGGACATGGATGGGCAGATGGCTCGTTGGGCTGAGTACTTTGGGCAGTTGTTCACGGTGGACCCTCCAACTGAGCAGCTTCACACCACTGGGTTACAGGCAGTGGATGCCGATCCTCCCATTGACGAGACCGCACCCTCTTTTGACGAAGTCAGAGAGGCTGTAGCAAAGTTGAGGGGTGGAAAGGCAGCTGGTGTTTGTAATATCAGTGCGGAGCTCCTCAAACCTGGGGGTGAGGCCATGATCCGCGGGTTGCATGCTGTCCTGACTGCCGTGTGGCAATCAGGTACCATTCCTCCTGACTGGAAAAGGGGGCTGGTCGTCCCTATCTGGAAAGGGAAAGGGGACCGTCAGGACTGCAACAATTACCGCGGTATTACACTGCTCAGCGTACCAGGCAAGGTGCTTGCCCATCTATTGCTGACACGAATTCGCAGTCATCTGGTGAAGCATCAGAGACCTCAGCAGTCTGGGTTCACGCCTGGTAAGTCAACAACGGACCGTATCCTAGCGCTTCGTGTCCTGGTGGAACGCCGACGTGAGTTTCGACAGTGGATGCTTGCAGCCTATGTTGATCTCAAGAAGGCGTTTGACTCAGTGCATCGTGAGTCACTCTGGGATCTTCTGCGACTTCGAGGGGTTCCTGCAAGGACTATTGGTTTGATAACTGGTCTGTATTCTGAGACTGAGAGTGCTGTGAAGTGTGTGGTAGGTGTATCCACCTTCTTTCCTGTGAATACAGGAGTGAGGCAAGGGTGCGTCCTTGCCCCATCACTTTTCAACGCTTGTATGGACTGGGTATTGGACAAGGTTGTAGATCACAGTGATTGTGGAGCATCCGTCGGCAACACCAAGATCACTGATCCTGTTTTTGCCGATGATGCAGTAATCTTTGCTGAGTCGCTGGAGGTCCTGGTGATGGCTCTCGAGGCGCTGCACGAGGAGGCAAAGCCTTTGGGACTTGAGGTCTCCTGGCTCAAGACCAAGGTCCAGGTGTTTGGAGACTTACTAGATGAAGCAGTACAGTCTGTTCATGCGTGTGGCGAGTACATTGAGATCTTGGAAAGTTTTACATACCTTGGTAGCGCAGTCCATAATGACGGCGGGTCACGTCAAGAAGCCTTACGGCGGATTGGCATAGCCCACGGTGTTGTGGACTCGCTCAGCGGGAGTATTTGGCGTTGTCGGTACCTGTGCAGGAGGACAAAGATCCGGATCTTCAAGTCGCTTGTGATCCCTGTCTTACTCTATGGTTGTGATACATGGACACTAAATAGTGACTTGAAGAGACGAATCAATGCCTTTGGTAATAAGTGTCTTCGCAGAATCATGGGGTATCGCTGGGATGATTACGTGTCAAATCAGCGATTGCACCGTGTGACTGAATCGAGGCCTATTACCTGCATAGTCCGTCAGCGCCAACTTCGGCTATATGGGCATGTGGCACGCTACCCTGAAACCGATCCTTCCCATCGGGTTGTATCTGTAAGAGATAATCCGGCGTGGAGGAGGCCAAGGGGGCGCCCACAAGGCTCGTGGCTGGGGCAAGTTGATGTTTCTTGTCGAGAGCTGCTTGATATGGGAAAGGAGCCTGCATGGGAACTCGCGCGTGGTGCCCCCGGGAGTGGCGTCGTAGGATGGGCGAGGCGACGCGCCCCCCGGCGTATGCCCCCAATGATTGATTGATTGATTTACAATAACAATTTATTTTCCTTATGAAGTACAAAAGTGATCCTTGCTATAGGAGGGGTTGGCCGATTGAGCTGAAATTTGGTATGAGGGTCCCCAGTAGTACAACTCAGCTATCAACTGTGAGAAACCGTGAGAAACCGTGAGAAACCGTGAGAAACTCGTGAGAAACCGTTAAAAATGTTGGACGCTTCGTAGCGTCACCGTCTGTGGACCGATTGAGCTGAAATTTGGTATGAGATTCCCCACGGGTACAGCTCAGCCTTCAATTGTAAGCAACAGTGAGAAAACCGTGAGAAATGTTTGACGCTTCGTAGTGTTGCCGTCTGTTGACCGATTGAGCTGAAAT
>JACEEZ010000510.1:5000-10000 GCA_016584305.1 Chionoecetes opilio
AAGGCGGTTGAAAGTGATGGGCAAGGACGCACCCTTGCCTCACTCCTGTATCACAGGAAAGAAGGTGGATACCCCTACCACACACTTCACAGCACTCTCAGTCTCAAATACAGACCAGTTATCAAACCAATAGTCCTTGCGGGAACCCCTCGAAGTCGCAGAAGATCCCAGAGTGACTCACATGCACTGAGTCAAACGCCTTCTTGAGATCAACATAGGCTGCAAGATCCACTGTCGAAACTCACGTCGGCGTTCCACCAGGACACGAAGCGCTAGGATACGTCCGTTGTTGACTTAAACCCGGCGTGAACCCAGACTGCTGAGGTCTCTGATGCTTCCCCCAGATGACTGCGAATTCGTGTCAGCAATAGATGGGCAAAACACCTTGCCTGGTACGCTGAAACAGTGTAATACCGCGGTAATTGTTGCAGTCCTGACGGTCCCTTTCCCTTTCCAGATAGGGACGACCAGCCCCCTTTTCCAGTCAGGAGGAATGGTACCTGATTGCCACACGGCAGTCAGGACAGCATGCAACCCGCGGATCATGGCCTCACCCCCAGGTTTGAGGAGCTCCGCACTGATATTACAAACCACCAGCTGCCTTTCCACCCCTCAACTTTGCTACAGCCTCTCTGACTTCGTCAAAAGAGGGTGCGGTCTCGTCAATGGGAGGATCGCATCCACTGCCTGTAACCCAGTGGGTGTGAAGGTGCCCCAGTTGGAGGGGCCACCGTGAACAACTGCCCAAAGTACTCAGCCCAACGAGCCATCTGCCCATCCATGTCCCACACGAGGCGCCCATCTGCTGTTCGAATAAACACTCGCCGAGAAGGAGACTTGGAACGGAGCTTTCTTCAGGGCGCGGTAGGCGGTCGGAGGTCATTAGCGTTCAAATATCCCTCGACATCCTCAGCGAGACTCCTGAATACCTCTCCTTGTCTCTCCTCAGAGGGTTCTAGTCCGGGGTGACAGAGCCCTGTGTTGGTCCCGGTTACCGCCAGCCTAGCAGCGCGACTTTTCCTCGATTTTCTCCAAGTCTCCGTCGAGACAAAACCACGCCTTGACCTCGGGCACTCCCCAATTCACTCCTTGGCAGCCTGTAGAGTTTCACGTTTGAAGGTATCCCACAGTTCTACAGGATCCGCGAGAGCACCGAGCACATCACACCGATTTGAGACTGCCACCGCATACTCATGAGCACATGTCAAGTCCTTTAGTTTCTCAAGATGAAACACAGTGTGGTTACCTCTTGAGATTCTTCTGGACTTGACATGAAGCTTAAGTGTAGCAACAACAAGTCTGTGGTCTGTTCCAAAGAGCTCAGCACTCCGGTAAACCCTGCAGTTCTGGATAATCCTCCAACGAGTACTAACGAGGATGTGGTCGATCTCCTTAGCTATCCCTCCGGCATTACTATACCATGTCCAGCGGTGCAGCTCTGGTCTATGATACCAAGAACCTGCAATTCTCAACCTTCTGGACCTTGCAAAGTTCAGAAGCAGAGAACTGTTGGTGTTTCTGGTACCGGAGCCATGGGGACCAACACACAACTCGTAGCCATCTCCATACGTAGCCAGCCGTATAACACAAGTCTTGTATATATACAAGTATCCTTCAGATCCATCACTATATCACCAGTGATTTATTTATTGACACAGAAATCCCTGAATCTATCATGTGGAAGGGTGAGACTTTTTAATTTTTGTTTATATTTTTTGTTTTTTGTTTTACATCACAAGGAACTGGCCAAGGGCACAACAAAAATGGGTAACACAAAGCCCGCTTAGGTGCCAGTCCCTATAAAGAAGACAGTAAGAGAATAAAATAAAAACAGAGGGGTAAGCCAATTTTGTTCGGGAGGTGTCTTGTTACTCTGCTTTTGAAAAGATTTAAGTCATAGGAAAGTGGAAAAATAGAAACAGGAAGAGAGTTCCAGAGTTTACCAGAGAAGGGGATGAAAGAGTAAAGAAACTGATTAACTCTTGCATTAGGAAGATGGACAGAATAGGGATGAGAATGAGTAGACAGTCTTGTGCAGCGAGGCCGCGGGAGTGGGGGAGGCATGCAGTTAGCAAGTTCAGAAGAGCAGTGAGCATGAAAATAACGGTAGAAGAGAGCAAGGGAAGCAACATTGCGGCGGTGATTTAAAGATTGAAGACAGTCAGTCTGAGGAGAGGAGTTGATGAGACGAAAAGCTTTGGACTCAACCCTGTTTAGGAGAGCTGTATGAGTGGATCCTCCCCAAACATGTGAGACATACTCCATACTTGGGCGGATAAGGCCCCTGTACAGAGCAAGCAATTGGGAAGAAGAAAAAAAAGGACGCAGACGCCACAGAACACCTAACTTCTTAGAAGCTGTTTTAGCAAGAGATGAGATGTTAGATTTACTGTTCAGATTTTTAGTAAAGGATAGTCCTAGAATGTTCATTGTAGAAGAAGACAGTTGAGTGTCATTGAAGAAGAGGGGATAGTTATCTTGTAGGTTTTGTCGAGTAGATAGGTGAAGATATTGGGTTTTTGAGGCATTGAACAAAACAAGGTTTGCTTTGCCCCAATCAGAAATTATAGACAGATCAGAAGTTAGGCGCAGGTGGCATCTCTCCGTGAATCACTTAGTTCCTGTTGAGTTGGACGTCTAATAAAGGACGTTGAAAAATGCAGGATAGAATCATCTGCGTAGGAGTGGATAGGGCTTTGAGTTAGACTTAGAAGATCATTAATGAATAATAGAAAGAGAGTGGGTGATAGGACAGAACCCTGGGGAACACCACTATTGATAGATTTAGGAGAAGAACAATGCCCGTCTACAGTAGCTGCAATAGAACGGTTTGAAAGGAAACTTAAGATGAAGGTACAGACAGAAGGATAGAAACCGAATGAGGGTAGTTTGGAAATTAAAGATTTCTGCCAGACTCTATCAAAAGCTTTTGATATGTCAAGAGCAACAGCAAAAGTTTCACCGAAACCCCTAAAGGAGGATGACCAAGATTCAGTTAGGGAAGCTAGAAGATCGCCAGTAGATCGCCCTTTACGGAAACAGTACTGACGATCAGATAGAAGATTGTGACCAGATAGATGCTTAACAATCATCTTATTAAGTATAGACTCAAAAACTTTAGAAAGGCAGGAAGTCAAAGCTATACGACGATAGTTTGAAGGATTACAACGGTCACCCTTCTTAGGAGCAGGTTGGATGTGAGCAACTTCCAACAAGAAGGAAAGGTGGAAGTAGATAGACAAAGACGGAAAAGTTTGACCAGGCAAGGTGCAAGCACAGAAGCACAGTTTTTGAGAACAATAGGAGGGACTCCGTTAGGACCCTAAGCCTTCCGAGGATCTAGCCCAGAAAGGGCAAAGAAAAATAATTTCGAAGGAACTTAATGACAGGCATAATATAGTCAGAGGGTGGAGGAGAAGGAGGAACAAGCCCTTCATCAGGCAGAGTGGAATTTTTAGCAAATGTTTGAGCGAAGAGTTCACCTTTAGAAGTAGATGAGACAGCTGTGGAGCCATCTGGGTGAAGCATAGGAGGGAAATATGCAGAAGAAAAATTGTTAGAGATGTTATTAGCTAGATGCCAGAAGTCACGAGAGGAATTTGATTCAGAAAGATTTTGACATTTTCTATGAATGAAAGAGTTTTTGGTAAGTTGAAGTAAAGATTTGGCAGGATTACGGGCAGAAATATAAAGGGCATGAGTTTCAGGAGATGGATGCTTACGGTACCGTTTGTTAGCCACCTATCTATCTCAGACAGCATGAGAACAAGCAGAATTAAACCAAGGTTGACGGGCTTTAGGATTAGAGAAAGTATGTGGAATGTAAGCCTCCATGCCAGAGACTATGACCTCAGTTATGCGCTCTGCACAAGGAGATGGGTCTTTGACATGGAAGCAGTAATCATTCCATGGCAAATCAGAGTAGTACTGCCTTAGGTCTTCCCACTTAGCTGAGTTGAAGTGCCAGAAGCACCTCCGCTTAGGTGGGTCCCGAGACGGTACCGGAGCGATAGGACAGGTTACAGAAATAAGATTGTGATCGGAGGAACCCAACGGAGAGAATAGTTTCACAGAGTAAGCAGAAGGTTTAGTAGTTAGGAAAAGGTCAAGAATGTTGGGCGTGTCTCCAAGGCGGTCAGGAATACGGGTAGGGTGCTGCACCAGCTGCTCTAGGTCTTGGAGGATAGAAAAGTTGTAGGCTTGTTCACCAGGTTGGTCAGTGAAAGACGATGATAGCCAAAGCTGGTGGTGAACATTGAAGTCCACCAAGAATGGAAATTTCAGCTAAAGGAAAATGAGATGAGATGTGCTCCACTTTTGATGTTAAATAGTGGAAGAATCTTACATAGTCAGAGGAGTTAGGATAGAGAACGATACTCTCTCTCTCTCTCTCTCTCTCTCTCTCTCTCTCTCTCTCTCTCTCTCTCTCCTCTCTCTCTCTCTTCTCTCTCTCTCCTCTCTCTCTCTCTCTCTCCTCTCTCTCTCTCTCTCCTCCTCTCTCTCTCTCTCTCTCTCTCTCTCCTCTCCCTCGTCTCTCTCTCTCTCTCTCTCTCTCTCTCTCTCTCATAAACAGGAAAATTCTCTCCTAAATAAACAGGAAAAAGGGAAAAAATTTCATGCAAATAAACAGGAAACGGGGAGAATATCACAAATAAACATGAAAAAGGGGATAAATCTCTTAAATAAACAGGAAAGGGGAAAAAAGTCTCTCTCATATTACCCGTAAAAAAGGGAGAAACAGGCTTAACGATCGCGAAAAAACATTCCCTTCGGCCACAGTAAATAAGTTAACAAATTTCCTGCCGTTCCCCTCCAATCTGGCGGCGGTGAATGGAGTGTCCGGACGCTATTCAGGCAAACACGTCACTATTGTACAGGCATTGCCATACTTAATATCAACGTCCACTCATGTCACCTGCCTTATACACTTTTACAATGCATGATGAAAATGAAATAACTAACTTATCTACCTCCCCTCCCCCCTTCCATTCCTACGCTGG
>JACEEZ010000510.1:12500-30000 GCA_016584305.1 Chionoecetes opilio
TTTTCAACCTCCTGATGGAGCAGCTGGTCGGCCTGCCGTTCCGGGAGGGCACGGCACTTCTCAGCTACGCCGACGACTTGGTCCTGGTCGTCACTGGCCGGGCTGACCGGGTGTCTCTGACCCAGCAAGCCCTTGACCTGGTCAGTTGCAAGTGCAGAAAGCTGGGTCTCAAGATATTGGCTGAGAAGTCCAAGGCCATGGTGTTCAAAGCCGCTGCCCCCCCGGTCTGTCCTCTACAGATACAGGGCATCAGGCTGGCTGGGCCCACGCCTTCCAGTACCTCGGAATGTGGCTTGACCGGGGCCTCCACTTCACTACTCAGGTCACGTATCTGAGGGAGAGGGCTGAGACCAGCCTCAACGTCATGAGGGCCATGACGAGGACACACGCCAGGGCCACGTCATCAGTGCTGCGCCTCTTCTACGTGCACACTGTGCGCGCCCTTGTAGACTACAGCGCGCCCGTACTTATCTCGTTATCGCTCACTCAGCAGAGGAAGTTAGAGGTCCTTCAGAACCGAGCTTTGAGGACCCTGCTGGGGGCACCGCGCTGGGCAAACACCCGCGTCATGCAGGCGGAGGCACGGTTGGTACCCCTAGCCACCAGGGTTCGACAGATCGTGACCTGTCGGGTGGCCAAGATCCTCTGCCAGGCCAGGGAGTCTGCCAGGGAGTCTGTCGCGCGGGACAGGCTGTGCAGGGTCTTGCCACAGCAGCAGCGTGACCTATCGCCGGGCAACACCTGGCTGCAGAGGGTGGCGGACGTCGCCATCCACCTCCTCCCCGGCCACACCCACCTGCTGCTGGACGGACCTGACCGCCCCGCTGTCAACTACGTCGCTCCACCACCGTGGCAGCCCTGTGCCGCCCAGGTGATTATCGCCACACTGCCGGCCGCGAAGGCGTTGTGCACGCGGGAGGAGCTGAGGCAGCACGCCCTGCAGGCGGTGGGTACGCCACATGTTCCAGCAGCCTCGACCCATCGCAGGCGGGGGCGACGACAATGTTCCAGCAGCGTTGCGAGTCGCTATTACTTACACTTACGGCCCGTGACCCTGAGAGAGGCGACAGATGCTGCAGGTGGTTACGGCGTGGTTGGTGAGGTGCTGTCCTGGAGGACACCCGACCATTGCCCACGCTGCAGACGGAAGTGATGGCGATAGAGCGCGCCCTACAGCACGCCCTGGGCCGGACAGTGAGGAGGTCGTGGTGATTCATACTGACTACATGTCTGCCCTGCAGGTCCTACGGCAGCCCAGCACACCGATGGACAAAGTGCAGTTCACCAACGCCATCCTGGGCCACAACACAGGGCCGCGCCACGCAGGGGCGCCGCATAAAGGTTCAAGTGGGTGTCCAGGCCACATAGGCGTCCGTGGCAAACGAGGCGGCGATGAGGCGGCCGGGAGGCCACAGGACATCCAGCGGTGGCCTTGTCTGTTCTTACCCAGCATCCTATGTGGGCCACGGTTATGGGCCAGACGCGCTGCCAGTCGTGGCCCGCAGCGCAGCAACAGTATAGCCAGCTGGTGCAGAATCGAGGCAGCAGCCTGGCACAAACAAACCACGAACAACAACGAGCCGATACGCCCCGCCAGCAGCTGTCCCGAGCCGAGGAGGTCGTTCTACACCGACTTAGGCTGGCACTTGACCTGGAGGAGCTGAGGGACGGGTTTGAGGAGCGGCCGTGTGGAGCACTGTACTCATATGGAAACACCCATCCCCTGACCCCACTACCTGCTTTCCTGTCCCGCTACAGAGGGGCCGGGACAGTGCGCCGGCCCGGAGGAAAGCGCCCGCCCTCGTACGGGCAGTTCAGAAAAATCTGCCTGGTGCTGGAGGGGGCGAGGTTGCGCCCCACCCCCACGATGAACACTAAGGAGCGGGAGTGGCCTCAGCCCGCCCACTGAGACCTGACTGTAGCTGCGGCCACAGCGGCGGGCTGATGCGCCGCTCATTTATTAATGTTTTTTATTGTATATAGTATGTGTATGTGTATGTATGTGCAATAGGTATATGTATACTGTATATATATTTGTAATAGATGTAATGAGTACAAAAAAAAAAAAAAAGAGAGTCATCAATTTGCTAGCCTGATCCCTCCCTCGTCACAGTTACAGAAAGGGCCCCCCCCCGTTTTTCCATATCAGTAACCATCTCGGGTCCTTCCCTACTTGTAAGAATTATTGCACATCTATTCAGTGTTTCCTTTTAACCCTTTTGACCTACTACCCACCAACAAATCAAATTACGTTTATGTAACTATATAGATATATTATATATGATAGATATATATATATATATATATATATATAGAATATATAATAGATATATTATAGAGCATAATATATATATATATATACATATATAATATATATATATATAATATATGTATATATATCTATATATCTTATATATAGATCGATATCGTTAAGGATAGCTAGTTCGCGTTTATTATCTTCTTAAAGAAGATTTTTCTTTGTCGAAGAGGTCGTATTCTCTTTTGTAATCAATCTTATGACTTCGCGTAGCTTGTCATTAGTTTGCGGTATCGCGATTTCGGGTCTAAGAACCATCTCAGCAGCATATGGAAGATGTTTTTCATCAGGAGGTGAGGTGTGCATGATTTAAGATGCGAAGTGAAGCGCTATTTATAGCGGTCTGCCTGCCACGCAGCCTCATACGATGTCGTGTTGATGTGGGAGATAGCTTTGCTTCTCGTCTCTTGAGTGGGAGACGCGGATTGGTTGTTTGGTCTAGCTTGGCTTTCTAGTGAGTAGGCTGTTATTTGGCCTTTCTGTTCTTTCATGCTGGGTAGGGCTTGTGGTCTTTTGCCTCTGTAAGTGAAGTTTGGGATGATCTCTTTTATGTACAGCGCTTTCGATGGGAAGTCGCTGCACATCTGCACACATGTCAAACCAATTCTGTATTTTTCTTCTAGAATTTCTTGTTATGCATGATGCATGTTGTTTCTCATAGGTGACTTTGGGGGCTCCGGAAGTTAGGTGGCAGGTAAGAAGTCTGGACAGCTTCGTGTCGTCATGCCGATGTAGGGTGAGGGGAGGACTTTCACAGTTTCTCTTTTGCATTGTGATCCTATATACGACATGGGCCTTTTGTTTTGTCCCTTCGTCTGGCTTGGGCTGTTACGGAGCAGGAGTGGATGGTGTTCTTGTTTTTGTAGTAAATTTGTAGTTTTTATTCTCCTACTCTTGTCTGCAGGTTTCACGTTACGGTGGACGATTTGTGAATTATTATTCTTTCTTCTTCCTGGTGAGAGGTGAGAAGAAAGCCCGGTAGAAGATATTTATGTCTTGACTTTTTTTGTGGCTAGGTTGTACCAGTTCTCCAAGAATTTCTTAAGTCTGACGGTGATGTTCTCTCTCGCTGAACCGTTGTTGATGAGGACTTGAGTGGATCGATCGATTTTCTTTGTGCCAGTGCCATGTACTGCAGTGTGTGGAGCTTCTTCTGATGTAAGCACCGATTGTGGAGTCTTTATATCTCTGGTGGGCATTCGCTTTCGTCGTTGAGGCAGGTCGGTGTCGTTGTTTTTTACGTAGACGTTTGTGATGAATAATTCTTCTCCTGCGTATATAAGGACGTCTAAGAACTGATTGATTTGTCTGAGCTGCTTTCTATGGATGGAGGTGAGGCCTGAAGTATCTTGTAGACAGAGCTTCAGCTGTTGGCTAGTAGTGCTTGTTGTTTTGATGAAGATGTCATCGATGTAGCGGCAGTTATATGTCGGGCGTGCTTATTTTTTTGAATACTTCTACGCAGCCATGAAGAAGTTGGCCAACAATACTCCTAAGCGAGAGCCATAGCGACGCCGTATAATTGATACTTTTCCTCGGGGAGGTTAAAGGGCTTCTTAGTGCAGCATCGAGGAGTCACGTAGACAGGTTTCCAGCGACGCACGCGGCGGGATGGAGGTCGTTGTTATACACCGGTTGATGATGTAGTTGATGGTACGGTCAACAGGTAAGTTGGTGAAGAGGGACTCGACATCAAGTCGAATGCGATTGCACCTCTGCGTTGTGGGTTCTTGAGTATGTCTAGTAAACTGTGATGCTGATTAAAAGCTTATAGGCATTGGGTGTGAGTATGGAGTCAAAATACCACACAGCTCTTGCGAGGTGGTACGTTCGGCGTCGGTATGGATATTATCGGAAGAAGTTTATTGCCCGGCTTTGTGTGTCTTGATATTGCAGTACCCCCCCCCCCCCCCCCCCATAGCAGTACCCATGCCGTATTCCCCAGAGAGCTTTCAAATTTGATGGTGGTGTTGGAAGAATTGTTCTTGCTAATCATGGGATTTTTAAACTTGAGTGCTTCAGTGGGGTCTTTATTGAATCTGGCCCCGAATTTTCGTAGTGTCGCTGAGATGTCGTTCGATCTTGTTGAGATATTCAGAGGTGTTTATGATGACGTACGCAAGCAGCTTTGTCCGCTTCCTGATTGTGATGTCTGGGTTCTGTTTTTAGCTCTTTCGCGGCGTTCAATGTGTTTACGTTCGACGATGCTGCCTCTGTAGTTTCCTCTGTTTTGGAAGCTTCGCGATGATTTTCTTGTTTGAAGGCAGGATCGTCGTGGCTGAGTCTCCATTTTTCTCAGTTTTTCAACATCATCGATGAAGTACTTCGCATTTGATTCGTTTATGGAGTTCTGGGTTTTGACATCATGTGGCAGTTGAGACCCATATTAAGATTCTTCTTGTCTGGCGTAAGTACCTTGTTAGCAATGGTTGATGTAGCCTTGGTGGGGACCGAAGGTACTTAAGGGCTGGCGCCGCCCTTAAAGTTAATCAGCTTTTTTTGGTGGCTCTGCTTATGGAGCTTTTGTTGCGGTTTGTCATCTCTGTACAGATTGTGCAGGACTCTCTCTAGGCGGCATCGATGTCAGTTTGTCCCATTGATCTTTCCAGCCTCACGGTGTACAGAGCGGTAGTTGCATCTTTGTATTCAGCTCTCCTATATCTCCTCATGAAGTTCTTTCTCTCTTCATTGTGGGCCTGTTCGGCGTTCTTCTGTTGTTATAACTGCCCGTTCCTAGGGATAGTAGAGTATATACGCAGTAAAATTTCTTCCTGCGAAAGATATCGTTAAAAATGATAGTAAGTTCAGCGTTTATTATTCTTCTTAAAGATATTTTCTCTTGTCTTAGAGTGTCTATTTCTATTTTGTAATATAACTTTATGACCTCGCCGTTAGCTGCCATGTTGCTGTATCGCGATTCGGGTCATAGAACACCTTTTCAGCGCATATGGAAATGTTTTCTCCTCAGGAGTGAGGTGTGCATGATTGCTAAGATGCGATGTGAAGGCTATTATAGACGGTCTGACTGGCCACGCAGGCCTATTACGATGTCGTGATTGTAGATAGCTTTGCTCTCGTCCTCTTGAGTGGGAAAACGTGATGCGTGTTTGGTTCTTCGCTTGGCTAATTTCTGTGAGAGGATGTTATTGATTTTGTTCTTTTCATGCTGGGTAGAGCTAGGTAGGGTCGTTGCCTGACTACGTTAAAGGATTTTTTTGTCAAAAGAACAGAACAGCATGAAAAAGAACAAAAGCAAATAAACAGCTATCATTACCTTGGAGCCATATCGTAGCATGAATACCTTCCCTCCTCGAATATTCAATACACGCTGAGTGGCTGTGAAAAATCAGCATGTATTTTTAGCGTAGTGCAGCAGCGTACGACTAGGATTTGCCTTATTCCTTACTCGTACTGCTTCTTAACTCCTGGACCTTAGGGTAAATCCTCTTTTTGAATTGCTAACGGGCTGGTGGGACTGAATTTTTTTATTTCTCTCTCTCTCTCTCTCTCTCTCTCTCTCTCTCTCTCTCTCTCTCTCTTCTCTCTCTCTTATATCTTTTCTTTTCTATCTCTCTCTCTCTCTCTCTCTCTCTCTTCTGTCTCTCTCTCTCTCTCTCTCTCTCTATCTCTACTCTTTCCTCTCCTCTCTCTCTATCTCTCTCTCTCTCTCTCTCTCTCTCTCTTCTCTCTTCTCTCTCTCTCTCTCTCTCGCCTCTCTCTCTCTCTCACGTCTGTCTCTCGTCTCTCCGTCTCTCTCCTCTCTCTTCTCTCTCTCTCTCTTCTCTCCTCTCTCTCTCTCTATCTGTCTCTCTCTCTATCTTCTCCTTCCTCTCTCTCTCTCCTCTCTCCCTCTCTATATCCTATCTTCTCTCTCTCTCTCTCTCTCTCTCTCTCCTCTCTCTCTCTTCTCTCTCTCTCTCTCTCTCTCTCTCACTCCCACAAGGTCTATCCGTTGGTCCATATCTTGTTTCTATATTTGTTAATGATATCTCCGAGTACGTAAAGCTTGCTGTTTTAGTTCAGTATGCAGACGATACACCAGTTTTATACACATGGCAATATCAATAACGTAGAACCAAACTATTCTCACAGAGCTAAGTAACGCTGTCGAATGCCAAGACGTAATTCCTAAAAAGTGGTCTTATGTTAAAATTCTAAAAGACTCATTTATATTTATTGGAAAAAACCGGCCAATTGTTATCGAACATTCCAGACGATATGACCATCAACTTAACGGAATTAATATAACAATAACCAAGACATGGTCAAATATGGGTTGTTTACTTTGACAGATACATGACTTCGACCACACACATACACCAACTCACTAAGAAAGTAACAGGAGTATTAATGTCATAAATAAGTGAAAGAATTATTTGGACAAACGGACACCAGAGGATGTTATACATACACTAGTGTTAAGTCTAATTAATTACGGACTCAAGTATGGTGGCAAACACCAATGAAACCCCAGCGCAAGTACAAAAACTGCAAAACTTCGCTGCAAGTGGTGCTGGGGGTTACAAAAAGGACGCGACCGTGCGACTCCTGTGATACAAGAACTTAATTAGATAAAGATGAAAGAAAAAGTGGAAATTGATCATGCATGAGGTGATAAAGTGACCATAAGTATATCCTGAGGGCTATTGAAACTTACCATTTGTAACACAGATAAATTGAATGCTAACAAGCAAATCGAAACCTAGTTGTCCCAAGAGTGAACACAGGACAAATGGTGCCCGTTCTTATTAGTAAGTGGACGAGAGCATGGAACAAGTCCTATAATATAAAGGAACTCCCGTCACTCACAGAGTTTCAAAAAGCCTTAACTACTACGCTCTTTCAGGTGGCCTGTGCTTATGATTTTTCAAAATATAATAATTAGGTAGACAGTATGCTTTGTTATGTATAGACATATATGTAGTATGTCTTATATGTTAAGTAATCGACATGCTTCCTGGGTAACTATATTTCACCATTATATGTGATTTTTAGTAAGTAGAGAAAAGCCATTGTACATTAATGGGCCATAAAGCCATTCTGATTCTGATTCTGATTCTCTCTCTCTCTCTCCTACTCTCCTCTCTCTCTCTTCCTATCTTCTCTCTCTATCTCTCTCTCTCTCTCTCTTATCTCTCCAACTCTCTCGCTCTCTCTCGCTAGATCTCTCTCTATCTCTCTCTCTCTCGCTCTCTCTTCTCTCTCTCCTCTCTCTCTCTCTCTCTTATCTCTCTCTCTCTCTCTGCTCTCTCTCTTCCTATCTCTCTCTCTCTTCGATCTCTCGCACGCCAGATCTCAAAAGGAAACGGCAAGGTTTGAGGAGGGGGGTCACTTAGGACAAGTATCTCTCACCAAAAAAACTAATAATAATACTCGGGGTCGGTTTTTGCGTGACGCAAAACTGGAAACATATTTCACTTGGCTCTGCATCAAAATATACACCTGGTCAGCGTTGCCTAGCCTGTGGGACGCCCGTGGCCGACAGCCAGCCGCCGGCAGGAATAAAGGCACCGTGACGGACGCCGCGTGATCTGCCGCTGACTTGTACTGAAGAAAAATGGAGTTTCTTGAAGGTTTGGATCCCATTTTACGATATTGAAGCTGTTTTCTAATTATTTTCCTCTTCGTTTCATATTTTACAGGTTTGGTACTCGTATTGAGGCATCAGATTACGAGCTTTTCACTGTTTGCAAGACAGGACTGATGTAAGTACGTGTGAGGGAGATTTTTTATTTGTTCGTTTTCTCTATCATTACTAGCTAAGGGAAGAGTGGAATCTATTAATAGTCTGGTACTCGTATTGAGGAATGATAGCGAGCGTGTCCTTACAATGCTTGCAGGACAGGAATTATGTAGGATTGAGGAAGTCAATATTTTCCTATTCTCTTTCATTTCTAACGAAGGGAAGAGCAGACAACAAGGAATGATTAGTAGGAGTCTTGGTGGTACAATTCCTTGCGGATCTTCGAGTTGCCTTTAATGAGGCTGAGCTCTTCACGTTAAAACCGCGGACCACAATGATCTGAATGTTCGTGCGAGGGGCTGCCTGCAGGGGAATTAAAATCAGGTGAGGAATATTAAAGAAAGGACACAGGCATACTTAGGAGCCAATTCACACCTTTGGGAACAACACCCATCCACCACCAGGCCACAGGTTGGTGGCAGGCTTGGTGGCAGGGGAGGCAGGGATGGTGGCAAGAAGCAAGCTTGGTGGTAAGGAAGGCAAGGCTGGTGAGCAGGGGAAGCAAGGCTTGGTGGCAGGGGAGGAAGGTTTGGGTGGCAGGGAAGCACGCCTTGATGGTAGGGGAGCAAAGTCTGGGTGGTAGGGGAGGAGGCAAGCATGGTTGCCAGGAGAGGCAAGGGCTTGGTGGAGGGTGGAAGGATTGGTGGCAAGGGAGGCAGGTTGGTGGCAAGGGAGGCAAGGCTTGGTGGAGGAGATGCAAGGTGGTGGCAGGGGAGTTAAGCTTGGTGGCAGGTAAGGCAAGACTTGGTGGTAGTGAAGGCATGGCATGGTGCAGGAAAGGCAAGGCTTGGTGGCAGGGAGGCAGAGCTGTAGTGGCAGGGAGCAGGGTTTTGTTGGCAGGGAGGCAGAGCTTGGGGCAGGTGAGGCAGAAGCTTGATAGCAGGGGATGGCAAGGCTTGGGGCAGGGAGGCAGAGCTTGGTGGCAGGGGGAGGCAGGGCTGGTGGCAAGGGAGCGCCAAAGCTTAGGTGGTAGGGGAGGAAGGCTTGGTGCAGGGAGGCAAGGCTTGTGGCAGGGAGGCAAGGCTTGATGCAAGGGATGCAAAGTATTGTGTAGGGAGGCAAGCATCGGTGGCAAGGAGCAAGCCAGGTGCACGAGAGGCAAGGTTTTGGTGGCATGGGAGGCAGGGATTCGTGGCAGGGGGGTCAGGGTTGGTGGCAGGGGAGCAAGGCTTGTGGAAGGGGAGGCAAGGCTTGGGGGCAGGGGAGGAAAGCGCTTTGTGAAGGGGAGACAAGGCTTGGTGCAGGGGACTAGGGGAGGCAAGGCTGGTGGCAGGGAGGTAAGCTGGTGTGGCAGGGAGGCAAGCTTGTGGCAGGGGAGGAAGCTGGTCGAGAAGGGAAAGCATGGCTTGGTGGATGGGGGCAAAGCTTGGCAGGGAGGCAAGGCTTGGTGGCAGGGTAGAGGCAAGGCTGGTGGCAGGGGAAGGCAAGGCTGTTGGGTAGGGGAGGCAGGCTTGTTGTAAGTAAGTAAGGGTGGCAGTAAGAAAACAATCTTGATTTTTTCTCTTTTACTTAACAAAAACACGTGGAGGAAATAGGACACAGTGGCAACAACAAGCTACGGGTGAGTATGCGCGGGGCAGCGAACAGGGTGGCAGGTGTGGTGGTGCGAGGTGGGTCTCGTGTTGTAGTATGCAGGCGGAACTCTTCCCTCGACTCATGACTCGCCACACAACTCTGCTGGACGTTACGCCTGCCTACGTGACAGGCGCTGATACACCACCAACGACCCACAACAATTCAATTGTCCCAACAGGTAATAACAAATACTAATCCTTACAAAGCATTATAGTACACTACCCCCCTGCATATATTCACATAAGGTACACATCGGGGCCTTCGAACCCTCGATGGACGCCGTGGAGCTNGGAACAAGGTTTGTTTTGGTGGCAGGGGGCAAGGCAGGGCTTGGTGGCAAGGAAGGCAAAGCTTGGTGGTAAGGAGCAAGGCTTGGTGGCGGGGCAAGCCGGGTGGCAGGAGGCAAGTTTGGGCAGGGAAGCACGCCTTGGTGGTAGGGGAGGCAAGGTTTTGGTGGTAGGGGAGGCAAGGCATGGTTGCAGGAGAGGCAAGGCTTTGGGGGGCAGGGTGGCAGGGAATTGGGCAAGGGAGCAGGGCTTGGTGGCAGGGGGGGCAAGGCTTGGTGGTAGGGGTCAAGGCTTGTTGGCAGGGGAGTTAAGGCTTGGTGGCAGGAGAGGCAAGACTTGGTGGTAGTGAAGGCATGGCTTGGTGGCAGGGGAGGCAAGGCTTGGTGGCAGGGGAGGCAGAGCTTGGTGGCAGGGGAGGCAGGGCTTGGTGGCAGGGGAGGCAGAGCTTGGTGGCAGGGGAGGCAGAGCTTGGTAGCAGGGGAGGCAAGGCTTGGTGGCAGGGAGGCAGAGCTTGGTGGTAGGGGAGGCGGGGGCTTGGTGGAAAGGGGAGGCAAGGTTGGTGGTTGGGAGGCAAGGCTTGGTGGCAGGGTAGACAAGGCTTGGTGGCAGGAGAGGCAAGGCTTGATGGCAAGGGATGCAAGTCTTGGTGGTAGGGGAGGCAAGGCTTGGTGGCAAGGGAGGCAAGACATGGTGGCACGAGAGGCAAGGTTTGGTGGCATGGGAGGCAGGGATTCGTGGCAAGGGGGTCAGGGTTTGGTGGCAAGGGAGGCAAGGCCTGGTGGAAGGGGAGGGCAAGGCTTGGTGGCAGGGGAGGCAAGGCTTTGTGGCAGGGGAGACAAGGCTTGGTGGCAGGGGAGGCAAGGCTTGGTGGCAGGGGAGGTAAGGCTTGGTGGCAGGGGAGGCAAGGCTTGGTGGCAGGGGAGGCAAGGCTTGGTGGCAGGGGAGGTAAGGCTTGGTGGCAGGGGAGGCAAGGCTTGGTGGCAGGGGAGGCAAGGCTTGGTGAGAAGGGAAGCATGGCTTGGTGGTATGGGTGGCAAAGCTTGGTGGCAGGGGAGGCAAGGCTTGGTGGCAGGGTAGGCAAGACTTGGTGGCAGGGGAGGCAAGGCTTGTTGGTAGGGGAGGCAAGGCTTGGTTGTAAGTAAGTAAGTAAGTAAGTAAGTAAGTAAGTTTTATTTCCATAGCAATTAAATACATATATACATAACAATTTAAATAAATATTGGAATGAATCTGTCGAGCCAAGGCTCCTTGACAGATTTATTTCTATTACAAAAAAAAATACAATTTAGCTGAGGAGCATCAAATATACATTATAGTATACAAGAGAGAAAAACAGATTCATGAACTTTTGACACTATCTACATTATTTATTGAGTGGTATTTGTACACATTTTGTTGCGTGAGTAGATACTTTTTTATTTTATATATAAATTGAAGAATACTACCCGAATTTCAGTTCTGCTGCCTTCTCAGAAACCATTGACAAGCCCTGGGAGGAAGTCTGCCAAGGATCTGAGTCCTGGAGGAAGTGGTGTAGTTCTGGGAGACCAAGGAAGCTAAGGTTCACGGCAAGGCCTGACGCCCATCCCGACCTCCTTGAAGATCACCCGCCAAACACCGTCGCCCCTCCGCTAAAGCAGCGACTGACCCCCCACCTGCACACCCCCACTGCTCCCCCCACAACAGCACTGACTGACCCCCTACCTGCACCCCCCACCACTGCTCCCCCCACAACAGCAGTGACCGACCCCCCATCTGCACCCACCACCACATCTGTCTCCACTGCGACCACCACCTCACAAGGTGACGCTGATGCAACCAGCGCCGCCAAGGTGGGTACTGGCGCCAGGCAAGACCGAGGTACTAGACCCGCGCGAACACCACCCTCCGCCACCCCAGGCACCACCGCCTCCGGTGGAAATAAGAGTAGAAAGGGAAAAAATAAGAGAAGTGTGAGGTCGCGAGAAGTGAGCAAGGACAGGCGACCCAGGAGCCACCAAGGCGCCAGCAATTCACGGAGACAAGCCCCAGAAAAAGTGTGCAATTATTGCGCACGTAAATGGCACACTGCTGTGACCTGCTACGCCCGAAACGCCGACCAGCGCCAGGAGCGGCTCTTCAGGCAAATTCTTGAGGAGGGAAGGTATTCGGCAACCCCTCTCCCCGTTCTACCACCTCAACCAAGCCCACCCCAGCACCCACCACAGCCCAGCCCACTCTTGTCGCAGCTTGGTGCCTGGGGTCATAGCGAAGGTCGGCAGTGGAGCCCTCCCCCCCATCGATATCCTCAGCCGGGCCCTTTAAACTTCTATCACCCTGGACACCAGGCCCCTGAAGCTCTCCCCATTCCATCATGGTACCACCAGAACGTCCAAGCCATACACTAAAGATTATCTCCGCCAATGTACGTGGTCTCCGAAAGAACATCGGAGACCTGACCCACAGCTGTGTACTACGACATAAAGTCGTACTACGTACTACATAAAGTGTACTACGAATACAAAGGAAACACAAACAGCAACAGACCGATAGGTCCTTACAAGGCTGTTTGCTTTAACTACACTACACTAACTAGATAATAAGAGAGAAAGGATAGGAAGTAGAAGGCTCCTCCCCACCCACCCATCCCTCCAGCCGAAGCTGGCCGGAAAAAAAGTGATACCATGCAATATAGAAAAACTGCATGGAATTTGTGAGGAAAGTTGAAAGCTGTAATCTATGGCTAACTACTACTAGTTTGTGGGGGTAGGTTTAGTGCTTGATAGATAGGTCATGTTATGTGTGTTTTGTAATGGTGTGAACACAGTGTGGAGGTTCAGGGTTTGGTTTGCGGCACCCTTGCCTGGCGCTTTTTTGGGGAAGGAAAGCAGTAAATTTCGGGGCCCCAGCTCCGTTCAATCCACTGTGGATTGTTATTTCCATGTAGGACGCCGAAACCACTTCAATCCCTCCGCAGCAGGGACCCCTGGTACCTTAAAACCCCGGATGGTGGTAAAAAACTGTCAGGACCCTCCCTAAACCCCAAACACCCCGTCACAGGGGGGAGAGTAGTAGGGGGTAACCTTTAACTCGGGGCTATCGTTGTGTTATGAGGTTAATGTAGTGTTGGTGTAGGCCCTGTGTGGAAAATTAAAGGGGGAGGGGGGCAGCCTTCCCTGGCGCCTTTCTTGGGAGGCACCCCAGTCAATCGGGCCCCCCGCTCCTTTTCAATGCACGGCGGTTTGGGTGCATTTTAAAGAGGACGCCGTCCCATTTAATCCCCCCTGAAAGCAGTAAACCCCGGGGTATATAAACCCCGGGGGGGTTTGGTCACAAACTGACGGGGCCCTTACTAAAACCAAAAACCCGGTCACGGGGGCCCAAAAGTTGTAGTAGTGACCTTTTTACTCGGGGCGTTGAGACGTTTTGGGGAGGGGGTTTTAGACGCGACTCGCAATAAATTTTAAACGCAATGAGAGTAGTATCAGAGGGCCTGGAGATAAAATTTTTTATTCCGAGATAAACAGTGAAAACCCGGGGATTTGTTTTATAAAATTTTTTATCCGGGGCCGTTTTTTAAAAATGATTTATTGTTTTTGATTTTACTACGTTTGACGGCACCCCCTTTTCCATACTTTTAAAACCCGGGGTTTGTGAAGAAGTACTTTGCTTCTTTGTTAAAAAAACCGGGTTTCCTGTTTAAAATTTTTTTAAACCCCGTTTTTCTAGTTGAGTTTGGGCCCGGGGTTTTCTAGCGTAAAAAATTATTTTCTGGGGACACGTTCGTAAACCCTTTTGAAGTTTTTAAAAGACTTCGATGAGGTCCCCTCTTCCCCTTCGTTTCGTTAGTGGGAATAAGTTAAGTTCTTTGACCCGTTTTCGTACGATTTATTACGAATTTAGGTATCATTTTTGGGTTACTCGGCGCTGTATTTTTTCTATTTTTATCAAATGTCCTTTTCTTTAATAGGGGGGGCCCCAAAATTTGCACACATATTTTTTAGATGGGGGGCAAACCCAAAGGGGAGTTAAAAAAAAAATTGAGTTTACTTTGCAGTTTTGGAAACTGAAAGTTTCTTTCCCAATAAAGCCCAACCCAATTTTTATTTGTATTTTTTTACACCTCAAATTTGGTTATTCGGTTTGAGATCTTTCAAAGTTTTTAAACCCCCTAAATAATTTTCTTTATCAACATTTTTAGTTTAAAATCGTTCTCACGTAAACCTTTTTTGGGGGGTTGTTTTTACCGATAAAAATTTACATGACATTTTTCAAGGGTTGAAATTTATTTGCCTGTTTTTTACCAGTCTGTTAGGGGGTTTAAGTCGTTTTGTATGAGTTGGGCGATTTTTAGATTCTGAGAGGGTATATTTGTGATTTTTCGTTTTCATCAGCAAATCTCGATACCTGCATGTGATTCCCTCTTGAAGTCATTTATGTATATTAAAAAACAGGATTAAAGGGCCGGGGAACTGATCCTTGAGGAAAAACCCCTATTTTTCACTGGCCAGTCAGAAGAATTTCCATTTAAATTTCCACCCCTTTTTTTACGATTTTACAGCCAGTTTTTTTATCCAATTTTAAAAAATTTGGGTTTTTTATTTCCTTTTTCTTTGCTTTTTCTTTGCTAATAGACGCTTATGAGGAAAAATTTGTCGAAGCTTTTTTAAAAAACGGGTAAAATTTAAAAAACTAAGCCCTCGTGGTTGTGTAATTTGAAAAAACTATTGAAAAATCAAAATAAGGGTTTTAGAGGGCATGAGCCCTTTATTTTGAACCATGCGAACCCAATCTTTGATAATGTCATTTTTTTCTAAGAAATTAAAAGATTTTTTTCTCTTATGATGGATTCCATTTTATTCCAGCCCCAAAAAATTTTTTAAAAATGATTGGGCGGGTAAATTTTCCCAGCTGCGAAATTGTTCCTTTTTTATTTTAAGGGGGGTTGACCCTTTGGTTTGTTTCCATTTCCCACGGTTTTCCCTTTTTCCCGGGGGAGGGAAGGATTTTTAAATAAGAAAGGGGAAAGGGGTTTTTATTTCGTTCTTTGCCCTTTTTTTTAATATGCGTAGCGAAAAAAAATTTTCAGGGCCAGGAGCTTTTTTAAAATTTTTATGTTTTTTATTGCGACCAAAAAAGTTTACATTTCCCGAAAGGTTTTAAGAGCTGAGGCCAAAATACCTTTGTTTTGGGTTTTTCGGGGTGGGGATTTTTGGTTTTTTACTGTGAAGAAATGATGCAAAAAAGTGATTTAGCGTACCGCCATAGATACTTCATTTTCGGGTGTTCGCCATTTTTTCCCTTTCCCACGGGGCCCATGGTTGCCTCATTTTCTTTTTTTCCCTTTTAAAAGAGCTGTTTTAATTCTTTTAGGGTGGTTTTTTGCTCATTTCGGAAATACCTTCTTCAAATTTTTTTTGCCCCTTTTCTTAATGAGGGTTTTTTTGTATTTGTATAATTCTGTTTTTTGTGATCGCGTTTTTCGTTTCATTTTTTTGTTTCTTTGTTGGTTTTTTTTATAGGACGCTTTTTAGCTGCAAGGGTTTTTCCTTGATTTTTCGCGGGGTCCAAACCCTTGCGGTTTAATGTTTTGAAAAAAATCGCCTTTTCGCAATGGTATGAGGGTTTTTATTGCTAAATTTAAACTTACCGGGGAATTTATGCCAGCTACATTAGTCCTTACTTTTTGAGAAACTTCCAAAACGGGGTTCGTTAAGATTCTTTTTAGTTTTTGAAAATCCCGTTTTCGAAAAATTTAAGAAAAATTTTTTTTTTTACTTTCGAATTCGCTTGCTTACTGGGTTTTTTAATACTGGGAAAATAAATTTGCCCGGGGTCACGCTATAAATTCGGATCCGACGTTAACGTTTTCTGACAAGAAATTTTTGTTTTTTTGTGAAAATAAGACCTTTGGGAAAATCTTCGCCCCCCTCGCTGGATGATCCAAAAAGTTGGTTTTAAACCAAATTTCTTTTGGGGGATATGAATAGAGAAGGGGGGCCCCCAATGTGTTGGGAAGGAAGCGCCCCCCCAAAAAGTAAAAAGGAATATTAAAATCACCCATATTACGCTTTCGTTTTTGAGAACTAATTTCCGTATTTGTTTTATAGAGTTTTTTCTTAATTTTATTTGTTTGAGCTGGAGGGGATAAAAAAAACCCAAATTTCACTTTTTGAGTTGTTATTTAAATTGAACGAAAATTAAAATTTCTGTTACAGTTTCGGCTTTTGATACACAAGGGGTATGAAGGCAGGGGGGTTTATATATAATTAAAAACACCCCCTCCTGCTTTCGAAGGCTTTCTGAACTTAAAAAGTTTTACCCCCCCCCTTTTCGCAAATTCAGCCAAAAAAATTTTATTTGTCGATCATCCATGACCGGGAAAATTCCCATGTGGTATGGTTTTGAATTTAAAATAGTTCCTCTAAAATTTTGAAAAAATTTTTTACGTATACTTTCTGGCATTAAAGTAACAAGTTTTTAAAATCGGGATGGGTTTGTTAGGGCTTTTTTCGGGGGAATAGATTTTTTGGGGCTTTTTTCGAAAAGAGAACTTAATTGCGGGGAAAGAGAGCTTTTGGTTGTTGTCGGAACCTTTTACCTGCTGGGAGTTTTTTTGATTTTAGTTAGTTACCGCCCTCATTTTATTTGCCCCCCACCGAGTCGTGCCGAACCAAAAGAAATTTTTAAATGTAGGGGCCAAACGTTTCGGAAGAGAATCGGGGAGGTTATAAAATGGTTAAAAAGTTTATATTTTTCAAAATCCTTTTCTTTTCGAGATTTTCGGGGACGGGTTGTTTGTTTTCGAAAGGGGTTTTGTGTGGGGCCCGGGGACCCGGGTCAACAAACGAAAGGGGAAAACCTACGTTCCCGGGAAAATCCTTTGGCCCACACTAATGGAGCAGGACAGATCGCCCGGGGCGAGCAAAAATTTGGCCCCGGGGTGGCTGTCCCGCCTTTTCCCGTAAGGAGTGCAAAAAACCCAAACACCCGATGTGGTCCCGCCTCCCCCTATGGGGGGTTTAGTTCTTTCCCCCGGGAGGCCCGGCTGACCGGGTCAGCCCCTCCTGCCCCTTTCCCCCCCGTAAACGCCCCCCCCTGTCAGGAAAACCCCCCTAGGGGGTCCATACCCGACGGGGGCCCCGGGCACGACCCTGATTAGGGCACGTGAAGGCAGTCTTGGTGGGTTTTGCGGGCCTCCAAAAAACCCATGGAACAGGGAATTTCCTATTTAGAAACCCCCCTCACTGTTCAGGGCCTTGACGGACAAAGTGGGGTTTTCCCTAAAAACCAAATTTGGGGGTGGACACTGGGGCCCTGAATCTCTGACCTCCCGGGGGAAAGAAATCTGGTCGCCAGCGGGGTTTTGTGGGGAAAAAACTGACCACCAAAGCTGTCTTAAAACAATTAGATATAGGGTTTGGGTCGGGGCGAGGCCCCCCTCCCCTACTTTTCGGGGTTTTGGGGTAAAAGGGGGACTGGGCCTCCTTTTTAAAAAGTGACCTGGGGTCACAGGCCGGGGGTACTTTCGCTGCGGGGGGGGAGGCGGATAATATGTCGCGAGCCCTTACTTCCCGCCTCCTGGCCCTTCAGAGACGC
>JACEEZ010000510.1:37500-47500 GCA_016584305.1 Chionoecetes opilio
CTGCCAGGCTGGCTGGGAACCGGGACCAACACAGGGCTCTGTCACGCCGGACTAGAACCCTCCTGAGGAGCGACAAGGAGAGGTATGTCAGGAGTCTCGCTGAGGATGTCGAGGGTCATTTGAACGCTAATGACCTCCGACCAGCCTACCGAGCCCTAAAGAAGCTCCGTTCCAAGTCTCCACTTCGGGCAAGTGCTATTCGAACAGCAGATGGGCGCCTCGTGTCGGACATGGATGGGCAGATGGCTCGTTGGGCCGAGTACTTTGGGCAGTTGTTCACGGTGGACCCTCCAACTGAGCAGCTTCAGACCACTGGGTTACAGGCAGTGGATGCCGATTCTACCATTGACGAAACCGCACCCTCTCTTGACGAAGTCAGAGAGGCTGTAGCAAAGTTGAAGGGTGGAAAGGCAGCTGGTGTTTGTAATATCAGTGCGGAGCTCCTCAAAGCTGGAGGTGAGGCCATGATCCGCGGGTTGCATGCTGTCCTGACTGCCGTGTGGCAATCAGGTACCATTCCTCCTGACTGGTAAAGGGGGCTGGTCCCTATCTGGAAAGGGAAAGGGGACCGTCAGGACTGCAACAATTACCGCGGTATTACACTGCTCAGCGTACCAGGCAAGTGCTTGCCCATCTATTGCTGACACGAATTCGCAGTCATCTGGTGAAGCATCAGAGACCTCAGCAGTCTGGGTTCACGCCTGGTAAGTCAACAACGGACCGTATCCTAGCGCTTCGTGTCCTGGTGGAACGCCGACGTGAGTTTCGCCAGTGGATGCTTGCAGCCTATGTTGATCTCAAGAAGGCGTTTGACTCAGTGCATCGTGAGTCACTCTGGGATCTTCTGCGACTTCGAGGGATTCCTGCAAGGACTATTGGTTTGATAACTGGTCTGTATTCTGGGACTGAGAGTGCTGTGAAGTGTGGGGCAGGTGTATCCAGCTTCTTTCCTGTGAATACAGGAGTGAGGCAAGGGTGCGTCCTTGCCCCATCGCTTTTCAAAGCTTGTATGGACTGGGTATTGGACAAGGTTGTAGATCAAAGTGATTGTGGAGCATCCGTCGGCAACACCAAGATCACTGATCTTGTGTTTGCCGATGATGCAGTAATCTTTGCTGAGTCGCTGGAGGTCCTGGTGATGGCTCTCGAGGCGCTGCACGAGGAGGCAAAGCCTTTGGGACTTGAGGTCTCCTGGCTCAAGACCAAGGTCCAGGTATTTGGAGACTTACTAGATGTAGCAGTACAGTCTGTTCATGCGTGTGGCGAGGACATTGAGATCTTGGAAAGTTTTACATACCTTGGTATCGCAGTTCATAATGACGGCGGGTCACGTCAAGAAGTCTTACGGCGGATTGGCATAGCCCACGGTGTTATGGACTCGCTCAGCGGGAGTATTTGGTGTTGTCGGTACAAGTGCAGGAGGACAAAGATCCGGATCTTCAAGTCACTTGTGATCCCTGTCTTACTCTATGGTTATGAGACAAGGACACTAAATAGTGACTTGAAGAGACGAATCAATGCCTTTGGTAATAAGTGTCTTCGCAGAATCATGGGGTATCGCTGGGATGATTACGTGTCAAATCAGCGATTGCACCGTGAGATTGAATCGAGGCCTATTACCTGCATAGTCCGTCAGCGCCAACTTCGGCTATATGGGCATGTGGCACGCTACCCTGAAACCGATCCTTCCCATCGGGTTGTATCTGTAAGACACAATCCGGCGTGGAGGAGGCCAAGGGGGCGCCCACAAGGCTCGTGGCTGGGGCAAGTTGATGCTTCTTGTCGAGAGCTACTTGGTATGGGAAAGGAGCCTGCATGGGAACTCGCGCGTGGTGACCCCCGGGAGTGGCGTCGTAGGGTGGGCGAGGCGACGCGCCCACCGGCGTATGCCCCCAATGATTTATTGATAGTCCTCACCATTGACCTCAATTGGTTTTAGGATCTCTCTATCAGCGGGAAGTTAAGGGGGACCTAGATAGGAGACTAGTCTACCTTCAGATCTATTAAATTTAATGAAAGATTTGAGGTAATATTTGACTGCCTGCCTACCATGATGTATCCAAAATTGACCCCTGATATCGGCTAATATTGTAGCCATTCCGCCATTTAATGAGTTCCTATGATATTCTTCCACTAATAATTTAGTAAGACGATGGCATTTGGGAATTGGTATGGGATGGCAGGTGGTATTTGGAAGATCAGCTTTCAAATTTCGACCTCGACTCCTAATTATGCCCTCATGATCAAGGTACAGACCTAATACCTTGGTCAATTTGTTCCTATGGGGGCTGGCTGAGTCCAAGAGCTGATATTCCTCAGGAAATACCTGCTTTTGTATTGTTCTGATCCAAAACTTAAAAGGATCAGAGCTATCCCTTATAACCCTTTCACGCACGAAAAGTTTAATAAGTTTTTCCGTCCACTTCAACATCCGTCTTATGCTCCCTTAGGGGCCCCGCGAAATGGCCAGACTGTGCGGCGAAGAATTTTGTTATGTTATCAATTTCACCAACATGTATTCTTTTTTCCTGGCATTATTATATATCATTGGTTTTGTAAGATATTATTCTGCCTTATGAAATAAAAAAATGACAAGAAATGCAAATAAATAGCGGAATTTACTGACTCCGAGAAAAATATTGAGTAAAGAGAAATAAGAAATACTTACGTTCACCACTTCGTAGCTCGAAACTTCCTGAGTCAACTTTTTATTGTTTTTATGCTAATAAAAGCGGATTTTTATGAGGATTCCAACGCTACCATTATAATTTTCATATAGCCATTATGGCCAGCTTGGGACACGTTTTAAAGGGACGACAAATCGCGCGCACAGACTGCCTGCTGAGTGGAAGCTGACACACAAACCCTTATCATTTCACATCCACTAACACGAGAGAGTTGGCAATTAGTTTATTTTATAGGTCTAGGATGGACCTTTAACGCAGAAAATTTTGACGCAAATCTGACAAATACTTTGTTTTTGGCGAATGTTTTACTGTTTTTTGACGCAATTCGCGTCAAAAGCTCAGATTGCAGACGGGCCCGTTTTGATGCGATCGCGTCACCGTGCGTGAAAGGGTTAATGGATTGGAAGACTAAATTAGTAGTCTCAACTAGTTTGCTCAGTAAGGAAAACCTTTCTATGTCTATCACAGGATCTGGGATCAATTCAGGTTCCCTTATTATATCTACAGATATGTCTGACTGAGTGGAAACCTGTATAGGCATATTATTACACTCTTTCAGCCAGGGAGGGCCTTTAAACCATAATCATGTGTTCAATTTGAGGTTATTATTTCCTCGTGACACATTATTATTAGGATTTTCATTAGTGGCAATATATTCATTATGAACTGGATTATCACTTTCCTCTAATACCTCACTAATTGGTGTGGGCAAGAAAGTGGGCATGTTTGTGCTGTTGTATATGTCTTCTTGTGGGGTGGGACTTATATCGCAGCCAGGCCTTGCTCTTATTGTCTGCTGCTTTCCTGCCTTGAAAGCCAAACCAGGGCTGGTCTCCCGTTTTAGACTTGTATGTCTGGCAGGGCACACATCTTCTTTGGTGGGACATCAGGATTTCTGTGAAGTTCTTCACTTGTGTGTCAACGTCACCTGTAAATACGTCAGATAACACAATGCTGTTAAGTGTTGCCTTCATTGCATCCCAGTCCCCCTTGTCCCATAGTCAGTTGGTGCGAGTCAATGCCTCATCTCTGTCGATGGCCAGCTTGATCTTGGTGAGAACAGCCAGGTGGTCGGAGGAACCCACTGTTGTTAGCGAGCGGCAAGTCACTATACTGCTGGGCAAATCGGTGATTACAGGGTCAAGTGAAGACCCTGAGATGTGGGTGGGGAATTCGACGTGATTGCTGAGTCCAAACACCGCCAACAGCTCGTCAGACTGCCTCTGGACAAGGTAATGGTTGACATCACCCACAATGATGAGATGCTTACAGGAGTGCTGGAGGAGCAGGGCATCTAAGCTGGTGGTCAGGTAGTGAAGGGGCTCACCACCTTGCCAGAGAGAGAGAGAGAGAGAGAGAGAGGATGACGGCCAGGACACTATCGTGGTGGCCCTTGACATAGCGGGTGCCTTTGACAGGGCGTGGCACGGAGGCCTTCTCGAAATACTCCGAGCAAAAGGCATCCAGGGTGACCTCCTGCTGCTCCTGGGGGACTACCTGCAGGGAAGAACCCTCCAGGTCGTCGTTAACGGGCAGGCCTCTGAGTCCCTGCCAGTGGAAGCATCAGTCCCACAGGGCTCTGTGCTGGGGCCAGTCCTGTGGAACATCTACGTGGACGATCTTCTCCAGCAGCTGCCAGCAGTCTCGGCTTACGCTGATGACTGTACTCTCTCCTGCTCCTACCCGCGACATGACAGTGGGCGTGCTGCTGATGAGGTCAATCAGCAGCTGAGTGTTATACAGGAGTGGGGTACACGTTGGCAGGTGAACTTTGCTCCTGAGAAGACACAGGCAATGGTGGTTTCTCGGTCCCCCGCTGCCGGGCCAGCAGTGGAAGGGAGGCTGCGGTTTGGTGGCGTTCCTCTCCCACTCCAGGAAGCCGTCAAGGTTCTGGGAGTAGAGGTGGACCGAGAGCTAAGGTTTGACGGCCACGTCAAACACATTGCAAAAAAGGCCTCTCACAGGGTCTCTGCCCTGCGAAGGGTAGCCAGATTCCTCGACAGGGGAGGGAAGCTCTTGCTCTATAATGCCCAGCTACGGCCTAACTTAGAGTACGCCGCCCTCTCCTGGATGTCGTGCGCAGCCTCGCACACTCGGAGGCTGGACAGCATCCAGCGTCGAGCCCTGCGACTGGTGGATGCTGCAGACCCCCCAGACCCCCCAGACCCACCAGCCCTGTTCGAGCCGGTGAGTCCTCTCGACTCACTGGAACACCGCAGGGATGTCGCGGCGCTTGTGGTATTCCACAAGGCACAGGTGCAGGGAGTGCCACACCTGGCTGGGTTACGACAGCCTCCGAGAGTCGCCACGCGGAGCACGAGAACGGTGCTTACCAGTGGTGATGCAGTGGAGGTGCCGCGTTCCCGTGCTAGCCAGCACCAACGCACCTTTGTGGGCCGCGTGTCATTGATGTGGAACATTTTCACGGCCGCTGTCTCTCACATCCAGGAGATGAACACACAAAGTGTAAAGTTGGCGGCCAATCGGTGGAGACTGTTGAAGCCCACCCCGCTGAGCCTAGTGCTACTGTGACACTAGTGACAGCAACAGTGCCTCAACAAACACTTTAGTGATACATAAATGTATATAATGTTAGTTTTTAGGTCTTTATATTTATTTGTAAATTGCCCTTAAGATAGGTAGCACACGACAGTGCACCTTTGGGCTTTAGTTATATGTATGTTTAAAAAAAAAAAAAAAAAAAAAGAGAGAGAGAGAGAGAGAGAGAAAGATATATATATATATATATATATATATATATATATATTATATATATATAAGAGAGAGGAGAGAGAGAGAGGAGAGAGAGAGAGAGAGAGAGAGAGAGAGAGAGAGAGAGAGAGGAAGAGAGAAGAGAGAGAGAGAGAGAGAGGAGAGAGAGAGAGAGAGAGAGAGAGAGAGAGAAGAGAGAGAGAGAGAGAGAGGAGAGAGAGGAGAGAGAGAGAGAGAGAGAGAGAGAGAGAGAGAGAGAGAGAGAGAGAGAGAGAGAGAGAGAGAGAGAGGAGAGAGAGAGAGAGAGAGAGAGAGAGGAGAGAGAGAGAGAGAGAGAGAGAGAGAGAGAGAGAGAGAGAGAGAGAGAGAGAGAGAGAGAGAGAGAGAGGGAGAGGAGAGAGAGAGAGAGAGAGAGAGAG
This sequence comes from Chionoecetes opilio, assembly GCA_016584305.1. Taxonomy (NCBI): domain Eukaryota; kingdom Metazoa; phylum Arthropoda; class Malacostraca; order Decapoda; family Majidae; genus Chionoecetes; species Chionoecetes opilio. The sequence continues at coordinate 43,319 of JACEEZ010000510.1, forward strand.
AGAGAGAGAGAGGAGAGAGAGAAGGAGAGAGAGAGAGGAGAGAGAGAGAGAGAGAGAGAGAGAGGAGAGAGAGGAGAGAGAGAGAGAGAGAGGAGAGAGAGAGGAGAGAGAGAGAGAGAGAGAGAGAGAGAGAGAGAGAGGAGAGAGAGAGAGAGAGAGAGAGAGAGAGAGAGAGAGAGAGAGAGAGAGAGAGAAGAGAGAGAGAGAGAGAGAGAGAGAGAGAGAGAGAGAGAGAGAGAGAGAGAGAGAGAGGAGAGAGAGAGAGAGGAGAGAGAGAGAGAGAGGAGAGAGAGAGAGAGAGAGAGAGAGAGAGAGAAGAGAGAGAGGAGGAGAAGAGAGAGAGGAGAGAGAGAGAGAGAGAGAGAGTCCCGTGACTGGTGGACCTCAGTCAGGCAAGCCGCGCCAGGTGCAGAGAAGCTCCACCACCACAATCACCACAGGCACACAAATAGACTCTCCTGACCCTATCCCCTCTCCTTCAAGATCAGAGCCTGCCATCACTGAAGTGTCCCCCCCTCAACCTCCCATGACCCAGCATACCCCTCCATCAACCACTGCTACACCGGCCAACGTCACCCTCACCGACAACCATACGTCGCAAACAGCCACGCCTAATGCCACACACCAACCCCAGGACGCCGTTGTAAACACTACCACTAGTGAGGACCGCCAATCCCATCCTCCGCGTACCTCCCAGCCTACCACACGCCCCCCTGCACACACTGCCCCTGCACCGAGGGGACAAAATCCCGACGATCAAGGAAAACCCCGAACAGATACAGCTCACCTCACCGCAGAACACAGGCACAGGCACCAGACAGAAGACCAAGAACCCTGCTCACCGACTAAGTCTCCCTCTTCCCCAGACACCTGGTCACAAGCGCCGCCTGAACAATTACATCGCGCCGCCCTTGAAACCCGTCTCATTACTGTCCCTGCCCCTGCCCGCCCCCCGAGGAATAACCACCCAGGAATTTTGCTGCTACTGCAACATAAGTGGTCACACCGACAATACCTGCCACTGGTTAAATTGGTGCGACCACTGCTACCGTGAGGGTCACACCATAGAAAACTGTCGCTCCTTGATTGCCCAAAAGAGGCACGATAAGCTCTGCCACCAGCTGACTGAGCAGGCAGCTATCACTTCCCGCCTCGTTGAAACCCTCAACAGACACCTCACGCATCTACCTTTCCCTGGAAACCCCGCGGGTCATCATTAGACTCCGCACTCCACCCAAGAAACCCATCCCCCCTACACACCCTGGAATTATGCCAACCCACCGACCTTCACAAGAGAAACTGACCCTTATTTACACCAATGTCAGAGGACTCCAAACCAACATAGGAGATCTCGCTCACTCTTTCATCATCCCACACAACCCAGACATCATTGCTACGGTCGAGACCTTCCTGAACCCTATTATCCCTGCCAACTTCGGACACATCCAGGGATATTCAAGATGGCTCCAAAGATGGGGGCGAACAAGCGAGTTAAAAAGAGTGAGTATAACTTTTTCAGATTTGAAACTGAAAGTTCGTCCAATAAAGCCAACCAATTTATTTGCAGTTTTTACTACCTCTATAATTTGATTATTCGGTTTGAGATCTTTCGAGATTATAACGCCTAAATCTTTTTCTTTATCAACACTTGTTAGTTGGAAATCGTTCATCACATAACTTTTATGAGGGTTGTTATTACCGATATGTAGTACATGGCATTTGTCAAGGTTGAAATTCATTTGCCATGTTTTTGACCATTCTGTTAGCGTGTTTAAGTCGTTTTGTATGAGTTGGCGCTGAGATTCTGTAGAGGCTATGTTTGTGATTTTCGTGTCATCAGCAAATTTCAATATCCTGCATGTGATTCCCTCGTCAATGTCATTTATGTATATTAAGAACAGGATAGGTCCGAGAACTGATCCTTGAGGAACACCACTATTTACACTGGTCCAGTCAGAAGAATTTCCATTTATTACCACCCTTTGTTTACGATTTGACAGCCAGTTTTCTATCCAATTTGAAAGATGGCCTGTTATACCATGAGCTTTTACTTTGCTAATGAGACGCTTATGAGGAACTTTGTCGAACGCTTTTTGAAAATCGAGGTAAACTACGTCTACTGCCCTCGTGTTGTCGTACATTTTGAATACACTATTGTAAAAATCAAGTAAGTTTGAGAGGCATGAGCGTTTATTTCTGAATCCATGCTGCGAGTCTTTGATTATGTCATTTTCTTCTAAGAACTTAACGATTTTGTCTCTTATGATGGATTCCATTAATTTTCCAGCAACTGATGTTAAACTGATTGGGCGATAGTTTCCGGGCTGCGACTTGCTTCCTTTTTTAAATATGGGTGTGACATTTGCTAGTTTCCATTCGCACGGTACATTTCCGGTGAGTAAAGACTTATTAAATAAGATGGAAAGTTGTTTTACTATTTCGTTCTTTGCTTCTTTTAATATGCGTGGCGAAATTTTATCAGGACCAGGAGCTTTGTTTATCTTCATGTTATTTATCGCGAGCAAAATGTCACGGGGAGGAGGAGGTGGAGGAGGAGGAACGTTAGAAAATAGGAATATACGATCAACAGGGAACAAAAGGCTTATATATAACTAGGACACGTTCTTGAGGCCACTTATCTACGAAAAGGAGGCTAAAAGAAAAAAGTTTAAACATTGAAAGCCAGAAGTCGGAGAAATTTTTCTCGGTATTTGGAAAAGGAAAGGCGAAGAAGAGGAAAAGGAAGAGTAAGAGAAAGAGGGTAAGCAAGTGAGAAGGAAGAGTAAAATTAAGAATAAGAGGAGATGAGAGTCTGGACAGTTAGGATGGCATCAACAATGCTGGAGGAGGAGGAGTAGGAGGAGGAGGAGGACGAGGAGGAGGAGGAGGAGGAGGAGGAAGAGGAAGGAAAGGACAGTGGAATAGAAGAGAAAGATTATGGAGAAGAACAGAAGGAAAAATAACGTATAACTCAACTTTAAGAAGGAAGACTAAGAAAAAGAGTAGGAGTAAGACGAATACATAGGAAAAACAGACATCAGGAGAACTATTGGTCCATAACAAGGGGCTCTGTTGAACTACATACTACTAACTATCAAGTACATGTAAGAGGACAGTTGGAAAATGATAAATGTCCCTAAAGAAGATAGGAACATGGAAGTTTCGTTGTGAAGAATGATAGGATATGAAATATGCTAACTACAACTACCACTAACACTAATCGATCCGGGGGACTATAATATGAATTCGCATGCCAATATCAGTATCTATTTACTTTGCCGTGCGCGTCAGGACTGTTTTTAAATGTAGTTATTGTGCTGGCTGCAACTTCATTTGCTGGAAATTTGTTCCAACGGTCAACAACTCTAACATTGAAATACTTTTTATGGAGATCTGTGATGCAACGTTGACCGTTCAGTTTTAAACCGTTATTTCTTGTTGTCACTTGAGGAGAAAGCTCGAATAGGTTCTCTTGATTAATGACATCAATCCTTTCAGGATCTTAAAGGTTTCTATCAAGTCCCTACGGATTCTACGATCCTTTAAGGAAAACATATTAAGTTTCCGCAGTCTCCCTTCATAAGATGAATTTCGCAGAGATGGAATTAGTTTGGTTGCTCTTCTTTGAACTGATTCCAATTTGGCTTGATCTTTTACGAAACAAGGCCACCAGAATTGAACGGCATATTCGAAGTGCGGCCTAACCAAAGACGTATATAATCGTGCCATTACTTTCGGAGTTTTATGTTAAAAGTTGCGTTTAATGAAGCCCAACATCATATTCGCCTTTTTACTGGTAGCTAGGCAATGCGTACTGGTTTTAAGATCATTACTAATGATGACACCTAAATCCTTTTCCTGCTGTACTTCAGTTAACGATTTATTTTGCATTTGATAGTTATATTTGAGGTTATCGTTGCCTATATGCATTACTTTACATTTATCGGAATTGAATTTTAATAGCCATATATCACTCCAATCTGATAGTTTGTCGAGATCACGTTGTATGAGTTCGCAGTTTTCTCTAGTAGATGCTTTACCGCCTAATTTGGTGTCATCAGCAAATTTCGCTATTTTATATACAAGTCCGCAGTCCAGACCATTGATATATATCATAAAAAGAGTAGGGCCGAAAACCGAGCCCTGAGGCACCCCACTAGAGACATCTAACCAATCAGATGC
>JACEEZ010000510.1:57500-62500 GCA_016584305.1 Chionoecetes opilio
TTGATTCTTGTTTATGCATCTTGCTTTTATAAATTTTTACTTCTGAGTCTACTATATTTTATACTTCCTTATTTATTTGTTTTGTTTATGTTAGGTTAATATTAGTCAACTGTTCAGGTCTCTCTCTCTCTCTCTCTCTCTCCTCTCCTCTCTCTCTCTCTCTCTCTCTCTCTCTTTCTCTCTCTCGCACTCTCACACACACACACACACACACACACACACACACACACACACACACACACACACACACACACTCGGGTAAAGCGAAGAGAGGGAACAGGAGGAAGGAGTAGAAAGAAAGAAAGAAGGGAAGGAAGGAAGGAAGGAAGGAAGGAAGGAAAGGAATGTGGCTATGGGAGAGAAGTGATGGGAGGCGGAAAGATGGGAGAGATGATGAGTAGGAACACGGGAGGCTGTGGGAGGGGAGGGAGATGAGGGAGGGGAAGGGAGATGAGGGAGGGAGATAGTGGGATGTGAGGGAGAGAGACTGTGCAGGGCCGTGTAGGGTGATGCACAGATTAGTGGCAGAGATATGAAAAAAAAAAAAACAGGATATATGGCGAGAAGAACCACCAGCACATGATGAATAGATAAATAAGGGAATGGGAGAAGAAAGAGTGATGGAGGGAAGAATATGGAAGGAAAGAGGGTAGAAAAGAGAAAAGGGAAGGAAGAGGGGAAGACAGTAGGAAAGAAAAAGGAGACAACACACACACACATTCACACACACACACATTCACACACAAAACACACATTCACACACACACACACACACACACACACACTGAAGAAAACTGAGGTAGTGTCCCTTTATTTTCTCCGCCTTCTCCTTCTTTCTTCTTCCTTTTCCATCTTTGTCTTCTTTGTGTTACTCTTTCTTAAGGGCGCACCAACACAACTCATAAAAACAAACAACAACAACAACGCATGAATCCAAAAAAATCAAGAGATAAAAAGAAAAGTAACAGATTGATAAAAATAAAATACAAACAAACACACACACACACACACACACACACACACACACACACACACACACACACACACACACACACACCACACACACACTAAAATAGTTCTGACAAGGAGATTCAAATGACGATAACAACCACAGAAAAAAATAATTAATGCAGGAACACGAAAGACGATAATTTAATAAGCCTACACAGATCAAAGTGAACACGAAGCTGGGCAACGTAAAAAAAAAAAAAAAAAAAAAAAAAAAAAAAAAAAAAAAAAAAAAAAATACAACTTGAATATGTAGCTACACATTCACACTTAAGTACCGTAGAGGCGAAAGTTCCTAATCCTAATCCTGTTCCTCCCCATCCTCCCCTCCCCTTCTTCCTTCCCCTCTCGAACACATGCCACCCTCCCCTTCCCCTCCCCAACCCCCTAAACACAGACTACCTTCCATTCCCCTCATGTATATTTTCTGCCTCTTCTCTTTCTTTTTCTGTCTTTTTCTCCTCTTCTTTCGCTTCCTCTTCTATTTATTGCACTCTCCCTTTCTCACTCTTAATTTTTTTCCCAGGTTGTCATAGTCTAACCCTTTCATTTTATTCCTCTATCCTCCTCCTCCTTCTCCTCTTCTTCCCTCTCTCCATCATTGGCTATCTTCCCCTTCCCATCCTCCTCACTCTCGAACACATGCCACACTTCTCTTCCCCTCCCTAATACATATCACTCTCCCCTTCCCCTCTTTCTCCCCTTCCAAAATAGGCTATCCTCCATTCCCCTTTTTCTCCCCCTTCCCCATACAACCCTCCCTCCCTTCCCCTACACAGGCCACCTTCCCCCTTCCCCTCCCCTACACATGACACCTTTCCCCTTCCCTTCTATGTTAATTACTCGTATTCACAAGGCAACACAAAACATAAGTCGAGGATTAGCCTACCGAGCACTCCCCTCCTGCCGCGCCTCGTCCTTGTAAGGGGAGTGAGGGGTAGGCTGAGGGGAGTGAGGGGCAGGCTGAGGGGAGTGAGGGGCAGGGTGAGGGGAGTGAGGGGCAGGGTGAGGGGAGTGAGGGGCAGGGTGAGGAGAGGGGTGAAGGGGTGGCAGGGAGTAGCAAGGTAAGGGAAGGAAGGAATGAAGGGTGATGAAAGGGTTGGTATGAAAAAGGTTGCAAATTAAGGGGTTTTAGGATGTTAAATCTTCTCCTCTCTCCCTCTCTCCTTCCTCTCTTCTCTCTCTCTCCTCTCTCTCTCTCCTCTCCTCTTTCTTCTCTCTCTCCTCTCTCTCTCTCTTCCTCTCTTCTCTCTCTCTCTCTCTCTCCCCCTCTCTCTCCCTCTCTCTCTTCTCTCTCTCTCTCTCTCTCTCTCTCTCCTCTTTTCCTCTCTCTCTCTCTCTCCTCTCTCTCTTTCTTCTCTCTCTCTCTTTTATTTCTCTACAAAAACATTCAAATTATTTCCATATTTTGTTTATACCCTTTCTTCTTACTTCTTTTCTCCTCCTCCTCCTCCTCCTCCTCCTCCTCCTCCTCCTCCTCCTCCTCCTCCTCCTCCCTCCCCTCCCCCTCCCCCTCCTCCTCTCCTCCTCCTCCTCCTCTTCCCTTCAGGCGTGAGTCAGCGTTCAAACTTTCCCTTTCCTTGGTACTAACTTCAACGCCAAATACATTACGAAAAAGGCACAATGAAAAGATTGGAGAGAACGCAGTTTGAAGTCTCCCCCCCCCCCTCCCTGCCCTCCTCCAGCTGTCGACAGGAGAGAGGACAGCTGCAGGAGGGAGGGAGTGAAGGCTGGCGGTGACTCACAACACGAAACAACGCATAAAGGAGGAGAAAACGAGAAGAAAAAAATAAAATATGGGAAAATTTCTTGTAATGTCAAGTGTCTGTTCCCAATCGGATTACGAAAAAAGCACACACCACCCCACACAACACACACACAGACACACACACACACCCACAGACACACACACACACACTGTCGCAACACAAGGCGGGGCTGTTGCTTGAGGTGAATAATGTTATCTTATCTTCTATCTTTATCCCCAGGCATCTTTTACCAGCTTAGCGATGATGATGCTGCCCTCCCCCCCTTCTCTCTCTCTCTCTCTCTCTCTCTCTCTCTCTCCTCTCTCTCTCTCTCTCTCTCTCTCTCTCTCTCCTCTCTCTCTCGCTCTCTTAAGTAGCATCTCTCTCTTTCTCTTCTCTCTCTCTCTCTCTCAAGTACCATCTCTCTCTCTCTCCTCTCTCTTTTCTTTTCCTCTCTCTCTCTTCTCTTCTCTCTCTCTCTCTCTCTCTCTCTCTCTCTCTCTCTTAAGTAGCATCTTATTTTCTTCTTTACCGCCTTTATCTGTAATACTCATCTTAATCTACATTACGCCGCCAAGAAGAGGCTATTTAAGGGAACAACGTAATACTCTTGTGTGGCAGCGAGTGCTCAAGAAAGGGCGCCATGGTTTGCTTCAATAAGAGTAAGACGTCGTGACGCCACCTCGTATACTTTCTTTTTTCCTTTTTAATCTCCTATTTTTTTTCTGGTAAGTACGTAGCTGTGAGGAAAAAAAGAACAGAGGTCAAGTTTATGACGTCATATAAAACCAGGTCACTGAGAAAGAAAGAGAAGGAGGTCATCGTGATTCCTCCTCCTCCTCCTGAAATAGCAAGGCAGGTAACCCCCCTCCCCCACACGGCTGAAAACCTGTCCGTATTAACCCCATCACGCCCAGATCTCTCCTTTGCTATAAAAAAAATGTATGTTGTCGAGCCATAAAATAACGAAAAGTAACTGAATATACCGAATTAGTTAGTCGACAAGGATACTAAGCAGGTCATATCCATAAAATATTGCTTATAGTCACTAAAAATCGTCTAATAGTACCCAAATTACAATGAAAATTACGTTCTGGGTCTCAAGCGGTTAATGTCACAATCTTACTCAGGTGCATTATCAACATCATTAACATTCCTTTACTGCTCCTCTTGTTATTATATAGTTTTTCATGTTTTTCCCCACCTGCGGGCGCGTGAGTCACTGACAAGAGCGGGAGGCACTGCAGGCTGTATCTCAAGAACGCGGGAGGGAGAACAGCCGGCCGCTTCTACATATTTCGCAAGGATCGGAAGGTGAAAAGGGGGTGAGAGAGAGGGATCAGATGAGATACAGGTGCGCGTTTAGTCTGATTTCTACTGAAGGAGCAATCTGTTTCACCTTGTAAGGGAAAGAAAGGCTGGCTGGCCGGGTGGGTGGGTGGAAAGGAGGTAGGAAAAGAGGTAGGAAAGGAAAATGGTAGAGGGATGAAGGAAAGTACTGCGTAATTATAATAATAAGTGCAGAAAGGAAAAGGAAATTAGTTATAAAAGTCTACAATGGTGACATGAATAAAGCGATGAGTTAGAAGTTGTGTATATGAGATCGATTGATGGGAAGATGGAAGGAAGGAAGGGAGAGTGGAGGAAGGAAGGAAGGGAGAGTGGAGGAAGGAAGGGAGAGTGGAGGAAGGAAGGAAGGGAGAGTGGAGGAAGGAAGGGAAAGAGATTGCGCATGAGGTGATGGAGGGAGGGATGGTTGCGTAGGTGAGAGAAAGGGAAGGAAGTGAGGTAAAGGGAGAGGGAAGGAAGGTCATGTGGGGTCAAAGGGGGGGGAGAGAGAGAGAGAGAGAGAGAGAGAGAGAGAGAGAGAGAGAGAGAGAGAGAGAGAGAGAGAGAGAGAGAGAGAGAGAGAGGAGAGAAAGGAGAGAGAGAGAGAGGAGAGAGAGAGAGAGAGGAGAGAGAGAAGAGAGAGAGAGAGAGAGAGAGAGAGAGAGAGACCATGTAGGAGAGAAGGAAGGAAGGAAAGAAACGCAGAGGGTTGAATTAGGAGAAAAGATGGAGAAGGGAAGAAGGAGAGACAAAGAAGGGAAGGGTAAGTAAGAACGCTGGATCATGAACCGTACTGGAAAAAAAATCGCAGAAGAAAATAAAGAAATAATCATAGTAGAAAAATGGAGAAAAATTACAAAACATAAGAAACTTCAACATTAAATCATCCACATTAGATAATAAAATAACATCAAT
>JACEEZ010000510.1:67500-75000 GCA_016584305.1 Chionoecetes opilio
AGTATGAGAAGAGGCTGTGGGTGATGACAAAGGATAACAGAGGGATTAACAAACAGCAACAGACCTTTTAGATCCTTACGAGGCTGTATGGTTTAATTATACTAACTATCTATGCTACAGAAAGGATATAATAGGAGGAGGTGGAGGAGGAGGAGGAGGAGAGGAAGAGGAAGAGGAAGAGGAAGAGGAAGAGGAAGAGGAAGAGGAGGAGGAGGAGGAGGAGGAGGAGGAGGAGGAGGAGGAATACATAGGAAGAACAGAGAGAGGTCACCTATGCCCGTTAAACGCACGAGTTACGTTCTTGGAAAAAAGTGCGTTAAGCGAAAATGCGTTAAACGAATCCTATTTTCCCATTGAGAGGAGGAGGAGGAGGAAAAGGAGGAGGAGGAGGAGGAGGAGGAGGAGGAGGGGGAGGAGGAGGAGGAGGAGGAGGAGGAGGAGGAGGAGGAGGAGGGGGGTGGAAGAGGAGGCAACGATCAGTAGTCGTGTTGTGGAGAGGCGCGACCTTAACCCACTTGCCCCCTACTGGTCTTCTGGGGGAGGGGGGCGGGTGAGGGGGGGTGAAGAGGTGGGTGAGTGGGTGGGAGGCTGAGTCACCCATCACCAAGGAATTGAAGGGGAGAAGGAAGGGGTGATGGGAGGTCAATCGCCACTGCTTGGTTCTCTGAGTTCTCTCCTTTCAGCGATGAAGGGGGGGAAAGGGGGGAGAGGGATAGGGGAAGGGAGGGTGAAAGGAGGTATAGGAAAGGCAATGGGTTCTCCTACACAAAGCACCTTTTCACTCCTATCTCCTTACCTGTCTCCTCTTCTCCCTTCAACACACACCTGTTGCACTTACATCACCCCAATACACCTGATTTTTTCTTCATATCCTACATGTGTCATGTCTCACAAAGAAAAGATAAGAGGGAGAAGAGGAGCAAAAAAAGATGATAAAGATGAAGAGAAGGATGTCTTCTCACACCTGTCCTCTCATTACACACCTGGATATCACCCCCCCCCCCCACACATACCTGAACGGTACTTCCTCGGTACTTTTCGGGGAGGCGGTAGCAGAGTGGTTAGCGTCTCCGACTGGCGTTCCCGGTGACCCGAGTTCGATCCCCGAAGAAACCCAAAACCTTTCTGCACCGTCGAGTGGCCCACCGTCAACTGGCACCAGTTGATGGGCAGGGCATGTGTGTGTTCTTAAACACACACATGCCCTGCCCATCAACTCGACCTTCGATTGCGAGTGCATCGGAGGACACAGGGGGGCGGCATGAGCCTCTAATCACAGGCGTCACTATAAGAATCATGCCTGCGCCACCACGGACGAGGACCAACCATCATCACAGCCCTCAAGTGAACCTCCAGAGCCTACCATCCGAGCCCTGGGTCACCACTGCCTACAGGCGCTATAGGCACAAATGTAAAAAAAAAAAAAAAACTTCCTACACCTGCACAATCTTCCCTCCGGATATTTATTAATCTATCATACATTTTAGTCACAATTGTTCAATACACTATATAGTTTTTTTTCTTCGTTGAGGTCAATAAGAAAAAAGGGAAAATATGACATGGAAATAAGGAAAAAAATGAAACGGAAAGGGGAAGTATAGGAAAAAGGGAAGTATAGAGGAAGGAGAATGAAGAAAAAGAGAGAAAGAAAGAAGAAAGGAGAGAAGTAGGATAAGAGAAGTGAGAATGAAGAAGGAGGTGGCGAGGGAGGTCAAGAATAAAGAGAAGCAAACAGTGACTGGACCAAAACCATCATTACATTTTTGTCAACGTCTAGAAAATGTCAATATTCTGCCCATAGGCCTATACTTGTGCTAGAGTGACTATGTGTAATGATAATGATAATAATCTAACAAAAATACAACTAATACTAATGATAATGATAACAAAAACAGTACAAATAGTAGGAAAACATAAATGGCAGGTTTTATAAGATACGCAAGCACACACACACACACACACACACACACACACACACACACACACACACACACACACACACACACACACACACACACACACACACACACACACACACACACACACACACACACACACACACACACACACACACATTCCCCTTTCACTTTTTAAATATTTCCCTCGTCACTGGAGTCATGAAAATAAAACAAACAAAAAATATACTCGAGTGTTTAAACATTTCTTGCATTTATTTTCCGAGTGTTGTTCTTTGTGGTAGAAACATTTACCTTGTTCATAATATCTTGAGGAGGATATATGATAATGATTCAAATAAATGTTTATGCAAAGCTCTTTCAAGTTAAAATATAATCGCATGCATCAAAAGATTTTCCATATTTCTTACTTCCACATATTTTTTTTTTGTCACAATCATAATATTTTTTCCTTCTTTTGTTCACGAATTTTACATATTTTTTTCCCTTCATTCTTCTCTTCATCTTTATCATATTTTTCTTGCTCCTCTTCTTCATCTTTATCATCTTTTTCTTACTCCTCTTCTCACTCTCATTTTTAAGCTATTTTCATTTTTTCTTCACGAATTTTACATATTTTTCCCCTTCATTCTATTCTTCATTTTCATCATATTTTTCTTGCTCCTCTTCTTCATCTTCATCTTTATCATCTTTTTCTTGCTCCTCTTCTCCCTCTTCATATTTCAGTCACTTTCATAGACAATTACACAGCGCACTTAAATATTAAACAAGACACACTGCATAGAAACAAAATATAACTGATGAAATAAAGGCGAGGAAAACGTAACTTCTCAAACCCAAACATGAGTAAAAGGGTGAGTAAAAGGTGCGGTTTTCCCCTCTTTCCCCTCACCTTACCTGATGTAAGTGAATAGTGATGAATACCAAACCGAGGGGAAAAAGAGAGGAAAAGAAAAAAAGAAAAAGTGAAAGAACGAAAGAATTAACAGGAATCGGGCAAGTCTCTCTCTCTCTCTCTTTCTTTTTTTTTTCTCTCTCTCTCTCCGAATAGCAAACCAAGGAGAAAGGAAAAAATAAAGTCAAGGAACGAAAGAATTAACAGGAATCGGGCAAGTCTCTCTCTCTCTCTCTCTCTTCTGAATAGCAAACCAAGAAGAAAAGGAAAAAAAAAGGTGAAAGAATGAAAGAATTACCAGGAATCGGGCAAGTCTCTCTCTCTCTCTCTCTCTCTCTCTCTCTCTCTCTCGGTCACGGTAGGTTGGTCATGGCGTCACTCTTGAGAGAAATGACAAGGGTGGAGTGGAATGTGGATTGAGGACTGACAGGGTGGAGGGAGTGGAAGGGGTGGGTGACAGAGGGAAGTGGAACAGAACTGAAATAAAGGGATGACAAAGAGTGGAACAGAAAGGTGGACAAGAGTGGAATGGGAAGGATGGAAAGTGGAGGAAGAAAGGGTGGAACAGGACATTTCGGGAAGGTGTTAGTGAAAGGTGGAATGGGTGGAAGGGGAGAGGTGAGGTTAGGGTGGAATATGAGTGGATGATCGGTGAATGTAGGTAGAAGAAGGTGGAGGTGAGGTAAGTCGAGGGTGGAGTGGGTGGGTATTATAAAAGGTGTGTGTGTGTGTGTGTGTGTGTGGTGTGGTGTGTGTGTGTGTGTGTGTGTGTGTGTGTGTGTGTGTGTGTGTGTGTGTGTGTGTGTGTGTGTGTGTGTGTGTGTGTTGTGTTGGTGGTGTGTGTGTTGTGTGTGTGTGTGTGTGTGTGTTGTGTGTGGTGTGTGTGTGTGTGTGTGTGTGTGTGGTGTGTGTGTGTGTGTGTGTGTGTGTGTGTGTGTGTGTGTGTGTGTGTGTGTGTGTGTGTGTGTGTGTGTGTGGGTGTGTGTGTGTGTGTGTGTGTGTGTGTGTGTGTGGTGTGTGTGTGTGTGTGTGTGTGTGGTGTGTGTGTGTGTGTGTGTGTGTGTGTGTGTGTGTGTGTGTGTGTGTGTGTGTGTGTGTGTGTGTTGTGTGTGTGTGTGTGTGTGTGTGTGTGTGGTGTGTGTGTGTGTGTGGTGTGTGTGTGTGTGTGTGTGTGTGTGTGTGTGTGTGTGTGTGTGTGTGGTGTGTGTGTGTGTGTGTGTGTGTGGTGTGTGTGTGTGTGGTGTGTGTGTGTGTGTGTGTGTGTGTGGTGTGTGTGTTTTGGTGTGTGGGGTGTGTGTGTGTGTGGTGTGTGTGTGTGTGTGTGTTTTGGTGTGGTTGTTGTGGTGTGTGTGTGTGTGGGTGTGTTGTGTGTGTGTGTGGTGGATGTGGGGGGTGGGTCATTTGTGGAATGTGCAGGGTGGAGAGAAAAAAAATTAAAAAATTTATCAGTGAAATCTTAAAACTGGGGGTATATATTTTTTGGGGGTGGTGCGTTCTGTGCGTGTGCGTGTGCGGTGGTGTGTGTGTGGGTGTGTGTTGTTGTGTTTTCCATGCGTGAACGGAAGGGTTTATGGTTTTAAGGTGAAAAGTAAAAATGTACATAAAAATTTATAGGGCTAAAAAAAACTCACACCCCACACACACACACACACCACACACACACACAAAACCACACACACACCACACACACACATAAAACACACACACACAACACAGACATTCCCTTTGACCTCCAGGGGAACTAAGCAACCCTTAATCGCACACACGAAACACAGGGGAGAGAGAGAGAGAGAGAGAGAGAGGGAAAAGAGGAAGAGAGGAAGAGAAGAGAGAGAGAGAGAGAGAAAAAGGGGAGAAGAGAGAGAGGAGAAAAAGGAGAGAGAAGAGAAAGAGAGGGGAGAGAGAGGGAAGAGAGAGAGAGAGAGAGGAGAGAGAGAAAAACCTCCGCAAAAAACAAAAGAAAAAAGAAAATACACAAAAAATAATGATTATAAAACCCAATTACAGGATTTTTTTTTTTGCCATTTTTTCATAAAATGTTTCTGCATTACACCCCAAAAACCCACACACAACACACACACACACACACAACACAAAACAAAAAAGAAAAAAAAGGAAGAAACATGAAGCTCACCCCCGCCCGTCCCCCTGCCTGATCCCCTATTTCACACCTAATGGAAAAATTTTTCACCTGATGCCGGTTTTCTGCCCCTTGATCCCCAGACTATCTCTCTCCTCCTCTCCTCTCTCTCTCTCTCCTCTCTCTCTCTCTCTTTTCCTCTCTCCCTCTCTCTCTCCGCTGCCCTCCGTCTCTTGTTGCCTTATATTGAAAGGTTTCGGGGGAAGTAGACAAACAAAATCCTTTCTTTTCCTCTCCTCTCTCTCTCCTCTCTTCTTCTCTTCTCCCTCTCTCTCCTCTCTTCTCTCTCCTCTGTTTATTTGAAGTCGAATTTTAAAAGTTAAAGGGGTTTTCGTAGAGGAAGACAAAATTATTTTTTTTTTTTTTCTCTCTCTTCTCTCCTCTCTTCCCCCCTCTCTCTCTCTCTCCTTCTCTCCTCTTTTCCTCTCTCTCTCTCCTCGTTTTTTTTTTTCTCTTTTTTTTTCTCTCTCTCTCTTCTCTCTCCTTTTCTCTCTCTTTTCTCTCTCTCTCTCTCTCCTCTCTCTCTCCTCTCTCTCCTCTCCCCTCTCTCTCTTTTTTTGAAGTTAAAAGTAAAATTTTGAAGAAGTTTTTTTTGCATTGAGATTGTTTGATTAACATTGTCCCTTTAAACCCAAAGTTACACCTTTATATATAACGCACACAACGCACCATCGCAAGACGCAAGCCAAACCTCATGCAAACCTCTCCTCCCTTCCCCCGAATCCTGTTTTGCGACACTCTCCCGGAACCCCTCCCTCCTAAATAATTTAACCTCCTTCCCCCAACAAATCCCAAAATCCTTCATCGGATCTAACCATCCTGCTGAAATTCCTTCCTTCCCCTTTCCCCCCACCGTTTTACTATTTTTTATAACCCCTGCCCTTTTATGCTTTGCCCTCGGCCCTATACCTCTGATGTTTGGACATTTCCCCCTTTTTGGCATTTCATCAACAATCCTCATGGGTTTCCCAAAAACCCTCATCCCCCCTGTCTGTTTTTGGTTTGCCCCGGGTTATATGGGTTTCCCCGGGGTTGTGTGGCCTGTGTTTCTGTATAATATCTTCTGTCTCACGGCCTCTTGTAGCTTCCTTATTTTCTTATGTTCATATGTTTTTATAATTCTCGCACACAATAATGAAGAATTCAAAGCACAACCCACACAGGAGGAATCACCCGGAACACCTTAAACCCCTTTTACGCCCGATCTTCCTTAAAATATAAAATCTCTGTTTTAGCCAAAAAATAGAAAAATTACTTTAAAATAACCCAATTAGTTTGTAGCAAAGATACTAAAAAAGGTCCCAACATAAAATTTGATTTTACAAAAAACTCTTATGGTATCCCCAAATACAATGGAAATTACGTTTGGGCCCAAGGGGTTTGAAAAAAATGAAAATGAAAAAAGGACAAAGATGACAGAGCCTGACACCCACGTGAACGCCCGCACAAAGGATGGGACAATAGAGTTAGTAGAGTCCTCGAGGCTGTCTACCCATCTACCCGCGACGCACCGCCTATCCATTAGACTCCCTTCTGCCCGTTACGACCCCCAATGGGATAATAAGAGGGTGTCACGGGGAGGTCTTTGAGATATGCGTCTACTGGGAGGTCCTCAGTCTCCTCGCAGTACCGGGAAATGTTATAGAGAGTTGTGGTGCCAGTCATGGTGTGTTGTGGTATAAGTAAGTAAGTTATATATACGTTTTGTAAGTAAATATATAAGTTATAGTTAGTTCTTGGGAAAAAAAATGGGGGGGATGACAGTACCGGAAAAATCTATAGAGTTGTGGTGACGGTCTTGGTGTGTTGCTGTGGTAGGTGTCTATTTGTATACCTTCCTACGACTTACATTTTTTTCATGAGAGGAATAACAAGACACCTCCCGAACTAAATTGCCCCACCCCTACTATTTTTATATTCTCTTACTGTCTTCTTTATAGGGACTGGCAGCTAAGCGGAATTTTTGCTGCTTATTTTGTTTTTTTGTCCTTGCTCAATCCTTTGTGATGTAAAGAAAAAAAAGTTCTGGGAAAAAAATGGGGGAGATGATAGTGTTCTTGGAGGTTTAAAGGGGTAAAAAGGTGGCTTTTGTGAGTGTTGCAATGGGTTCTGAGATGTTTATGTGGTAATCAGGTGGTTACTTTGGGGTGATTGAAGGAGTAAAACAGGTGTGTATATATATGTGTGCACATGTGTGTGTGTGTGTGCGTGTGCTTGTGTAATGGGATAATTAAAAGTGTATTCAGATGGGAGTATAGGCATATAGGTCAGAAATAGCACTGTACAGGCCGGTGTGTCGGTTAGTACAGTACACAACAGCACGGGTGAGGATGGTGCATGAGGATGGTATACACACTAAGAAAAAAAGGTGCAAAATGTGTCACAGATTTTGCACCTTCAATAAGGGTGCAAAGTTGCACCCATAAGGGTGCACAATTGCACTTTTAAGGGGGGTTGCACCTTAAGAGGTGCAACTATGCACCCTTATGGGTGCAACTTTGCACCCTTACTGCAGGTGCAAAATCCTTGACACATTTTGCACCTTTTTT
>JACEEZ010000510.1:80000-90000 GCA_016584305.1 Chionoecetes opilio
TTGTACAGATGTATGTATGTGCACGCCCCTGTGACAACAATGACAGGAAGCCTCCCCCTTCAGGAGGTAAAGACGGCCTTTCTTCCCTCCCTCCCTGACCTCTCTTCCTGCGCCCAGCAAACCCTTCCCTCGCTTAGGCTTGTTTATGAGGCGAGGTGGTGGAGGTAGTGGTAATGAGGTGGCAGGGAGGAGGAGGAGGTAAGCTAGTGGTAATGAAGTGGTGGAGGTAGTAAGGAGGTGAGGTGGGATTGAGGAGGAGGTGGAGGTAGTGGTAATGAGGAGGTGGTGGAGGTAGTGGTAATGAGGTGGCAGTGAGGAGGAGATGGAGGTAGTGGTAATGAGGTGGTAGTGAGGAGGAGCTGGAGGTAGTGAGAAGGTAGTGGTAATGAGGTGGTGGAGGTAGTAAGGATGAGGTAATGACTTTCAGCAGTAATTACGGTACGATTAAGCCTGTCCCCATCACTACCCCGATACCCTGCGTCGCCGCCTCTCCTGTTTCACCCTCGCGCTGCTTTCAATCACTTCTAACCTCCTCGGGTTCCGCCCCTTCCTTGTCGCCTCACACGCTTCTTCCTCGAGCCCGCCGCAAAGACCGCAGAGATCACCACTTCGCGACGCGCCAATACACAGTCTTCGTTTAATAATAATGGCGAGGCTATTCTCTCACGTCTCAACCCCTTCAAGCCCAGGTCTTTCCTTTGCTATAAAAAATTGTATGTTGTCGAGCCATAAAATTAAGAAAAGTCACTTAATATACCAAATTAGTTAGTCGACAAGGATACTAAACAGGTCATATCTATAAAATATTGCTTATGTTCACTAAAAATTGTCTAATGGTACCCAAATTACAATGGAAATTACGTTCTGGGCCTCAAGGGGTTAGTTAAGTTGATGGAAGTTCCCTTGTCTGTAATTCGTTCAAGAAGTTCTCAAGTTGAGGTTAGTTGACGATTGAGATGTTCTTTGTTCATATGTTCAATGTTCTGTGTTCTGCGTCGCCTCCTTCAGCGTCACACCACATCACAACCTTCTTCTTTCCACACTTGAGATGTTCGTTGTTCATGTGTTCAATGTGCTGTGTTCTGCGTCGCCTCCTTCAGCGTCACAACATATCACAAACTTCTCTTCACCCTGACCAAGAGGCTGACTGCGCCGATGTGACTTGAAAACACCTCAACCAGCCCCGCCAGTCCCTCCTTCCTGCCCCTGCGACACGCTTACGTATACGGGGATCTATATAGCTGCGTCAACAGTTACCCAAGCTTAAGTTGTGAGGGCGAGGGGGAGGCACGTGTACAGCCCTGCCCCTTGACACCTCGGCAGCCACGCAAGGAAGGGGGGGGGGGGCGCCTCTCCAGCTTCCTTCCACTCCTAGGCAACATTTCTACACCGATATTTCGTGATCTGCCAAGACATGATCGGTGGCATGGCTCTGTTAGTCACACACACACACTCACACTCACACTCACCACACACACACACACACACACACACACACATACACACACACACACACACACACACACACACACACACACACACACACTCGCACATACACACACACTAGTCCCCTTTAAGTGTGATCCCCACAAACCTGTCCACCTTTTTTACGTCTTCTTTACTCATTTTTTTTCTCTCTCTCTCTCTCTCGCTCTCTCTCTATCTCTCTCTCTCTCTCTGACATGCAGTACTTCTCTTTACTTTAACACACTATCCTTTGAAGGTATCTCTATTTTTCAACTCAACATTGCAGGAGAGAGAGAGAGAGAGAGAGAGAGAGAGAGGAGAGAGAAGAGAGAGAGAGAGAGAGAGAGAGAGAGAGAGAGAGAGAGAGAGGAGAGAGAGAGAGAGAGAGATGAGAGAGGAAAAGAAGAGAAGAGGAGAGGAGAGGGGAGAGAGAGAGAGAGAGAGAGAAAAAAAAAAAAACTCCTTCCTCCATCTCTCCTCTTCCTTCCTTCCTTACGTCACCTTCCCTGCACATAAAACATGAAACTAGCCATAAAAATAAGGATTGATAAGCAGCAAAATTAAAGTCTGGCACGTTCACTCCCTCATCTTAACAGCCGCTGGGGCAGTGAGTCAGCGAGAAGTGATCCATCCTGGGCGGTGGAATGTTAGAGGTGGATGGACTAGGTGGAGGAGACGGAGTGAAGTGAGTGAAGATAAATAGATGGATGGAATAGTAATAAGTGGAGTGAAGGAAAATTATAGTAGGCTAGAGAGGCGAGAAATGGTGGAAGACAGTGTAGTGTTATTGAAAGGGTGGAAGGAAGGAAGGAAGGAAGGAAGGAATGGGTGGAAGGAAGGAAGGAATGGGTGGAAGGAAGGAAGGAAGGAAAGAAGGAAGGAAGGAAGGAAGGAAGAAGTGGGTGGAAGGAAGGGAAGCAAATAAAAGTGAGGAGGTATAAGAGATTAAGATGATGAGTCTGCTAGATGGAGGCGTGAGGCAACAAGTGTGTGTGTGTGTGTGTGTGTGCGTGTGTGCGTTGTGTGTGTGTGTGTGTGTGTGTGTGTGTGTGTGAAGGTAGAGACCATCACAACCATTAAACCATCCATTTAGTACCATTCATCTTGGCCCACTACAATTACGACCTGTACTACCACTACTACTACTACCACTACTACTACTGCTACTACTACTACTTACTACTACTACTACTACTACTACTACTGCTATACTACTACTACTACTACTAAATCTACACTATACACGGCCATTATCACAACCACTGTCACTAAATTAACCACCACTACCATCTCCACCACAACTGCTACTCCAACTTAATACATAACGTCATTTCGTGATGATGATGGTGGAGGTGAATCATCGCGGCGGCAAAACAGGATGATATAAATGTCAGGGAGGCATCACGTCACCCTTTAATGACAGCTGAGGAACACGCAAATCACAGCTCCACCTCAGACCAGTCCACGAGGGAGGGGAAGGGAGGGGAGGGGAGGGGAAGGAAAGAGGGGGAAGGGGAAGAGGGGATGGAAAAGGGAGGGGAAAGGGAGGGGAAGGGGAGGGGAAGGGAAGGGAAAGGGAGGGGAAGGAAAGGGAGGGGAAGGAAAGGGAGGGGAAGGAAAGAGGGGGAAGGGGAAGAGGGGAAGGGGAGGGAAAGGGAGAAGGGAGGGGAAGGAAAGAGGGGAATGGGAGGGGAAGGGGAGGGAAAGGGAGGGGAAGGGGAGAGGAAAAAATAAAAGAAAAACGCGTGCCTGGCCCCAACTTGAGCTTTATAACGGAGGGTTCGTCCCAGATAGCCGGCCAGCCCTCCTCCGCTCACGCCTCAGCCCAACCCTTTGACGTCAGCAGCGGGCGGCGCCTCAAAGGGGGTTGAAGGGGCCTTGAGCGGTGCCTGGTAAGGGGATTGAAGGGGCCTTGTAGGGTGCCGAGCAGGGGCCTGAAGGGGGTCTTGGTCAGTGCCTGGGTGCCTGACTTGACCCGGGGTGCATAGTCCCGTTTTCTGGAAGAGTATGTGGCGTTTACTCTTGAACACGTCAGGTTAGGTTACGTTAGGTTACAGATAGGGTAGGTTAGGTTTTCCTGTTCTTAAAGGGCAACTTTGCGTGGGAATCACAATGAGGGTATATTCGAGAAAATCCTATGTTAGTTTCGGAGCTACAGCCAAGCGTCTTCACTCGGAAACCACATACTAGCTTAGAGAACGGGAATATGCGACCGGGGTATTAAGCAGTGCCATGGGGACGTGCATGAGGTACAGACTGTGCTTCCAAGGGAGGTGAAGGAATGGAAGGGCGTGAGGCTGTGTTGAGAGAGGGCATGATGACTCGCGGAACGATGTCCGACAAGGGAAGTATTTTGCGATGTATTCTGAGCTGTATTTGGCTGACGCAATGAGGGACTGAGCCAGAACGTTGGTGGGCATGAGAGGGAAGGGGTCAGGACTGTGGCTGGGAGGAGAGTGCCTGGTGAAGCCCTTACCCATGTTAGGAGGGGGTTTAATGGGATCTTGGATGATGTCTGTTAACCCCTTGAGACCCAGAACGTAATTTCCATTGTAATTTGGTTACCATTACACGATTTTTAGTGAATATAAGCAATATTTTATAGATATGACCTGTTTAGTATCCTTGTCGATTAACTAATTTGGTATATTCAGTTAGTTTTCGTAATTTTATGGCTCGACAACATACAATTTTTCATAGTAAAGAAAAGATCTGGGCTTGAAGAGGTTAAGGGGTGTTGGAGACATGGGTTCAGGCGAGCGAGGCGTCATGGGAGGGAGGGACAAAGTAGCCATGTCAGCACTCTTAATCGCGAGGCCAAACCTTTACGCACCCGAGTTAAATGCCTCATAGGACTGTTAGGTCATAGGAAGAGCCGCAGTACCTTGTATCTTGCCTGAATCGCAAACCATCCCATGAAATTCACGATGTGTTACTCCATCATGGAATACAACTTGTTGGGGCCCCGACAGGTTATCGTGCCGACAGGAAACCGCTCCCACTGCTGCTAGGGGGCAAACGTGACTTACAGTGTGTGTGTGTGTGTGTGTGTGTGTGTGTGTGTGTGTGTGTGTGTGTGTGTGTGTGTGTGTGTGTGTGTGTGTGTGTGTGTGTGTGTGTGTGTGTGTGTGTGCGTGCGTGCGTGCGTGCGTGCGTGCGTGCGTGCGTGCGTGCGTGCGTGTGTGTGTGTGTGTGTGTGTGTGTGTGTGTGTGTGTGTTGTGTGTGTGTGTGTGTGTGTATGTGTGTGTGTGTGTGTGTGTGTGTGTGTGTGTGGTGTGTGTGTGTGTGTGTGTGTGTGTGGTGTGTGTGTGTGTGTGTGTGTGTGTCATGTAGGGGGGGAGGGGAAGGTGTGGGGGTCAGCCTGTTTTACATAACAAGGAGGTAGTGAGCGGCTTGGCGGCTGCCTTCCTGCCCGGCCTAAGAACGCCCCTTGTACTAATCTACTCCATCGGCGGCGACATGCAGCCCCCGACGCCTCAGACAGCGGCAAGACGTAGCTCAGTCGGGATGCCTTTGTTGTAGTTCAAAGGGCGTGTGTCTTATTAGTGAAACACACACACACACACACACACAACACACACACACACACACAGACACACACACACACACACACACACACACCATCTACTCACCAATGACCACGCCCGATAACGCCCTTGTTCCTCGCGACACATCAACTATAGTTTACTTGGACCTCACCCGCCACACCTTGTCCAACGCCGCGGGAAGCCTGTCAGGGCTGAGTGGGCACGTCCCCGGCCTCGACAACCTCCCGTTTCTTGCCCATTCAGATAACACACACACTCATACACACCTAGTCTGTCCTCTCCACCTGACGCGGACAAAAAGAACAACCAACTGAATTAAGATAAAAGCTAAGCATTAACGCAGTATCAATGGTATGATTATTCCAGCTAAACCTAACCTGGCGGAGGGGAAGACTTGGTCAGTTGTGTCCCACGGATGAGCGCCGCTGCCGATGTAGTGATACAGAGTCATGCATGCATGTTCAAGTACTTTTTTTTTTTCTTTCATTGCCGCGACTCGCCATAAAACCACTGTTGCGTTAAATACCTTGCTTATTTCACCAAAGAAAAACTGTCAGTCTCTCTCTCTCTCTTTTCTCCTCTCTCTCTCTCTCTCTCTCTAATAGGTTGAAATCAGCACTGCGAGGCAAGGCGTGGGCTGCTGCGTGAGGCTGTCAATTAAGCGCCATAAACTTGCTGCGCAGGGGTCGTTAGTCTCGTGGCGGCGGGGCACTCCTCGTCCTACTGCTGCTGCTGCTGCCTACCGCCTGCGCCATGCATGTTTGTGCCGCTCTATAGTGTGCCGACGTAAGGCCGTTTGGGTGGGTCTCATGCACAGGGTGAAGCGGTGACCTAATTAAGCCAGGAGTTGCTCACGAGGCTGATGTGGCGTCATCAACAGCTAAGGGAAGGTGAAGCAACGCGCTCCACCCACCCCTCCCATGAGACGCGGCCAAATGTCACTCAACTAGCGAGGTGTGTGTGTGTGTGTGTGTGTGTGTGTGTGTGTGTGTGTGTGTGTGTGTGTGTGTGTGTGTGTGTGTGTGTGTGTGTGTGTGACCTGTTTTTCGCCCCGCCACGAGGGGATCTTCATCAGCCGTACACACTATCAGGGGTGACGTGCAGGCCGCTACGCAGGCCGCTGCGCCACAGAGCCATGAAGGATGTCTGGCTGATAAGGACACGGCCGCCTGCTGGCTGGTGGTGGCGCCGCCGTGCTCCTCCGGCCACAGATAACGGGCCAACAGGCGGCCTTATGGGATACTAAGGCAGTGTGATCCTTTGCAATTCCTTACAGCAGCTGCATGGTGTGTGTCGGGTGACGAGGTGGAGCAGCTGCCACATGGGTCGAGTGGAGGTGCCCCCAGTTAGTGCCTCCAGGGGGCTGTGATCCAAGGCTGGCGAGGTCAACAGCTTGTGACATGCAGACGTCAAAATGCTGAGTCATCTTGGGTGCTCTTTGTGCAGACTGTTTCTCAACACAACGAACATAACGCCAGCTGGCCTGATCCCGCCCTGACAGCGGCATGATGCCAACGCCGTAGAGCCCCGAGCGCAGCGGAGTCGCGGCCTCTCGACCCCACGCCGGGCCGGGAGGAAACCACCAAGCATCCCATGGTAGCTTTAATTAAGGCGTCACATGCACTAGAACGTGATTTGTGAGGAGGGAAAAAGTCACCGATCAGCAAAGGCTGTGCTGGCACTGGCAGGACTTCAACGCGGCGATGAATAATGACCCGCCAACCCCCGCTATTCTCCTGGTGTTGCGGCACCGACCAGCGGCACCCTCGCCTCCACGCCACGCGGGACATGGTCACTCCCCTGAAGCAGGCACACTCTAGGCAACGCAGTAGCCTGCACGCAAGTGGGCCTTTATTTTGATCGGCCACAAACAACCTTCTCTGGCCCCCCGTGGCAGGTTTGATTCCTGCAGCCCCTCCCTGCGAGGAACCTGACAAAGCAAAACAGTATAGCCGCGCAACAGTGATTGAGTCAACAGCATGACAAGGAAACTGTCGCCGCCATCCTCCACTACATTCATTTCACAAGCCCAACAAGGCGTTGCTCATAAAAATATTTCCTTTGCGCTGCACATTCGTTTAATCTCCCTTACAAATCATAATGAGGCATCGTCACGCTTGCAAAACACCTTCTTATTCTATGACAGCAAAAAAGGAGTGCAAGAGGACAAAGTCAGCGCTCCTCTTGAAGCCCAACACAACGGCAACAAAGACACGACACCGAGGGACGACCGCCGCACTACGACGACTATAATCATGCCGATTTTAAAACCGAGGCGACGGAATAAAAACACAGACCATGAAGCACACGGAAGGAAGAGGAGCAGGAGGAAAAACTGAAAACAAGTGAAAGATGAAAGAAAGAAAAAGATTGTGAAACACACAAAAATAAATAAAACTAGGAAGAGAAGTTAGAGAACTACATGTGCAGCACCGTACAGGAGTAATACGAGTATAAAGAACAAGTGGAGTACGACATTCATACGCAAGAATAAGAAGGGAAGAAACATATACTGGAAGAAATGAAAAACAAAAAACTTTGAATGATCCAAAAAAGAGGAAGATCAGAAATAAGAGGAATGGGTTGGAAGGAAAAATTGTGGAAGAGAATCAAGAAAAGAGACGAATGAGAAGAGAAGAGGAGAGCAAACTTAAGGATCTAAATTCCCACCCGTCTCTTCACACCTCTAGATCCGTCCACCCGACACCCACATCCACGCCCATCCACACCCCTTTCCCGACCCTTGAACGCTGAATGCCCCGCCCCGCCCCACCCCCTGCCCCGCCCTCTCCCTCCTCCGGGCCAGCTTATCTCCGCTCCTGTGGCCGTCACCCTACACCGGGCCAGTATTATGTTCCATTAGCCCTCATCCCCTATCATCAGACGACACTCAGCCTCCTTCTCCTTTCCTTTTTTCCCTTCCCCTTTATCATAGCAGCTTCCCTTTTTTGTCTGGCGGGAGGGACGAGGGTGGCCACTGTGTGCGTGCGTGCGTGCGTGCGTGCGTGCGTGCGTGCGTGCGTGCGTGCGTGCGTGCGTGCGTGCGTGCGTGCGTGCGTGCGTGCGTGCGTGCGTGCGTGCGTGCGTGCGTGCGTGCGTCGTGCGTGCGTGCGTGCGTGGTGTGTGTGTGTGTGTGTGTGTGTGTGTGTGTGTGTGTGTGTGTTGTGTGTGTGTGTGTGGTTGTGTGTGTTGTGTGTGTGTGGTGTGTGTGTGTGTGTGTGTGTGTGTGTGTGTGTGTTGTTGTGTGTGTGTGTGTGTTGTGTGTGTGTGTGTGTGTGTGTGTGTCGCCTTATACGCCCCAACAAGCCTTCTGTATATTGTTACTCCATTTCTATTCATATTCTTATCCTTTTGTGCCCTTCTCTCTCTCCCCTCTCTCTCTCTCTCTCTCTCTCCTCTCTCTCTCTCTCTCTCTCTCTCTCTCTTCTCTCTCATAACGAGTCCCTCTTAATATGGAATACCAGGGCAGGAGGAAGGTTGCCCTGAAAGACCCATACAAGGCCGCACCAACACACCACCTCAGCTTCATGGCTCTTTTATCTGTTATAGAAAAGAAACTGCGAAGGCGACCTGAATGAAAGGCTTGTTTGACCCCCCCCCCCCCCCCCCGGCACGGCAGCCCTTGTTAGCGATCATTATTCAGTCTAATCTGCGTCTTTTGTGTGTTTACGAGCGGCGATCATGGAGGTAGGCGATCCATGTCCTGCGAGGAACCGCCGAGGCTGTGACCGGATTAGTGTCACAGCAAATACCACAGCGGGGATACAATAAACAATGATACTATAGAGTGGTCGTGCAGTTTCTGAAGCAAACAAAACTACAATATAAACAAAATTAAACTAGTGATTTACTCAATGAGAGGAATATTATCTAACATTAAATCAGCTCAATAACATGCAGTAAATGAAAACATACTGCATGCTTACAAAACTAATATATTTCATTCAAAATTAGAAAATAATCCATATATTTTATTTATAAAAAGAAAATAATCCTTAATTTTTATTATTTTTTTTATTTTTTTATTTATATAAAGTAAATAATTCATTTTTTTTTTATAAAAAAAAGAAAAAATTCATATTCTATATTTATATAAAAAAAAAAAATTATTTTATATTTATAAAAAGAAAATCATTCTTATTTTTTTTATTTATAAAAAGAAAATATTCCTTATTTTTTATTTATGAAAAGTAAATAATTCTTATTTTTTATTTATAAAAAGAAAATAATTCTTATTTCTTATTAAAAAAAAAAATCTTATTTTTGATTTATAAAAAGAAAATAGTATTAATTTCTTATTAATAACGAAGACATTTTTTTAATTTATTTATAAAAAGTAAAATAAAATTATTTTTGATTTATAAAAAGAAAATAATCCTTATTTTTTATTTATAAAAAGAAAAAAAAAATATTTTCAATTAGGAAAAGAAACTAATTCCTATTTTTTATTCATAAAAAGAAAATAATTCTTATTTTTTATTTATAAAAAGAAAATACTTTTTATTTTTTATTTACAAAAATAAAGTAATACTTAT
This sequence comes from Chionoecetes opilio, assembly GCA_016584305.1. NCBI lineage: Eukaryota > Metazoa > Arthropoda > Malacostraca > Decapoda > Majidae > Chionoecetes > Chionoecetes opilio. Next base: position 89,552 of record JACEEZ010000510.1, read on the forward strand.
TTTTTATTTATAACAAAGATATTTATATTTTTTATTTATAAAATAATTCTAATTTTGTTATTATAATAATAAAATAATCCTTATCTTTTATTTACGGAAGTAAATAATTCTTATTTTTTATTTAAAAAAAGAAAATAATTCTTATTTTTTATTTATATAAAGAAAATAATTCTAATTTTTTATTTATAACAAGTAAATATTTTTTATTTTTTATTTATATAAAAAAAAATCTTATTTTTGATATATAATAAGAAAATTATACTTATTTTGTATTTGTAAAAAGATAACAATCCTTATTTTTATTTACAAAAAGAAAATAATCATATTTTTAAATTTTTTATTTATAAAAAGAAAATAATTCTTATTTTTTATTTATAAAAAGATTTATTTGTATTTGTTATTTATAAAAAGTAAATAATGGTTATTTAATACACGTTACCTATATGTAT
>JACEEZ010000510.1:95000-97640 GCA_016584305.1 Chionoecetes opilio
CTGAGGTTTAAGTAGACAGACATAAGTTACTCTGCCACACAGGTAGTCGGTGGTGATGAGAAGTTTACCATTTACAAATTATTACAACGAGTGGCGTTTCAGTAACACTCATGACGGAAAGCCTACACGTGTATCAGACCTGTCACCTTCCCACACACACACACACACACACACACACACACACACACACACACACACACACACGTCAAGAATGATGGAAATGCCTAATGTTCTTGTCTTGTAGTCATAAAAAAAAAGAGGAAAAAAACACAATTATTTTGGCTTTTACTCCCTCCTGTTCCTCCTACTCTCACCAGTCTGCAGCGAACACACACACACACGCACACACACACACACACACACACATACACACATACACACACCACACACACACACACACACACACACACACACACACGTCACCTACATCGACTGCCACTTACGTTTTTTTCCACACCTCTCCACCACCGCACGCGCGTGACCTGACCTACCCTCTAACACGTTCGCCCTCCTGACCTCACGTACTCGCCCCCGTGACCTCCAGCACCGCCCTGAGGCCCCGGCGGAATGTCGCCACCTCAACATATCGCCCATCAAAGTCTTGGTCTTTGTTCGCCGCCTTGACATCCACCATTCCTTCTCCACATTCTTGCCTCTTCCACTTCTCCTCACATTCTTGCCTCTTCCACTTCTCCACCAATTGTCTTCTGAGGAGAAACTGCACCATTTTTTTCTTTTGCCGTCACGTTGCTTGTCGAAAATTAGTTCATATAAGTCAGAGCATGAAAATTAGCTCGTATGAGTTAAGAGCATGAAAATTCCCTCGTATTCGCTTTCATGTCAGAGCATGAAAAATTAGCTCGTATAAGAGTCAGTGCATGAAAAATTAGCCCGAAGAAGAGCAAGAGCATGAAAATTAGCTCGTAGAAGAGTCAGAGGATGAAAATTTAGCTCGTATAAGAGTCAGAGCCTAAAAAAAATAGCTCATATAAGAGCAAGAGCATGAAAATTAGCTCGTATAAGAGTTAAGAGCATGAAAAATTAGCTCGTATAAGAGTCAGAGCATAAAAAAATTAGCTCATATAAGAGCCAGAGCATGAAAATGAGCTTGTATAAGAGTTAAGAGCATGAAAAATTAGCTCGTATAAGAGTCAGAGCATGAAAAATTAGCTCGTATAAAAGTTAAGTGCATTAAAAATGAGCTCGTATAAGTCAGAGCATGAATATTATCCCGTAGAAGAGTCAGAGAAGAAAATTAGCTCGTCAAAACTCTTGTAGGTATTCAAAAGCGTCTGTTTCACCAATCACTGCATCTGCTTAACCTCCCTTCTATTCCCCGTTCCTGCTATCCTCCCTCTCCCGTCTCTTCTCCGTTTATTTCCTCTACTACCCTCTTCTCCATCTCCTCCTCCTCTTCACTTCTCCATCTATTCCTCCTCATCACCTCTCCATCTCCTCAAGTCAGGTTTACAAAATCGAGGTAAGAGTTTACGACGTGCATTCTCTCACGTCCTCTCGAGTGGCTTCTTCGGAGGGCAAGGTGCAGGTGAGGTGCTGAGAGGGATTGCCGCGCCCTTTCGCATCTTTTCTTTCACCTCCAACAACAACACCAAATAACAAAAAATACACGCAGCTAAGAGTACGTCACTCACATACATACACACACACAGACACATACACACACACACACACACACACGATGGTGGATAGGCACGAGAAAGACAGAGAAACAGCAGACAGACACAGAGAGACAGACAGACAAAACAGACAGACATACACAGACAGAGACAAACAGACAGACACAGAGAGACAGAAAGACAGACACAAATAGACAGACATACATAGACAGAGAGATAGACACACACACACACCCTAACACACACACACACACACACACACACACACACCCTAACACACACACACTTTAACCTTTCTCAAGTCCTGAAGTGTGTATCCAGTCTCGTCTTCCTCTGACAAACACAATAAAATGACTCACCCAGACATCATCGATCCCCGAGATGCGCCAAAACAGACGCAGCCTCAACCAACACACTCACCTGAAAAGAAAAGATACAGAAAAATCAGTATACATCGAGGGAAAATAAAAATCAGTATACGTCGAGGGAAAATAAAAATCAGTATACGTCGAGGGAAAATAAAAATCAGTATACATCGAGGGAAAATAAAAATCAGTATACATCGAGGGAAAATAAAAATACAACAAGTATCAAATGTCAACAGCTAGGAATAATACAAATGTGAAAAAAATTAAATGTCCAACGTGAGTGACAAAATATGAATATAGGAAAAAGCAGGGAGAGGTAAGAATGGGCAATGACATATAAGGTGGGTATAGGTATAGGTGAAATGTAGATATAGGTATGGGAAAAGAGATATAAGGTAGATATAGGGTGCAGGTATAGGCATAGGGTATAGTACATGTATTGGTATAAGTATAGGTATAAGGAGGTTATAGGTACAGGTAGGTGTTTCAGGTGAGCCTCAAGGGAACACCCAGCCACTCATCACTGCCTTGCCATTATGGATGAAGAATAGCAGGGTTTACCTAAGGCTGGAGTGTTCATGAGTCCTGCAGTCCTTCCGCTGCACCAAAGCTCATACACGACTCCCCCCTTTTCC
>JACEEZ010000510.1:101669-109169 GCA_016584305.1 Chionoecetes opilio
GGAGGGGGCAAGGGAGGCAGGGGGAGGGGGGGATGGAGGCGGCTCACCTGCCAAATCACGATCACGAAGGAGGGAATGGAGGGAGCGAGGGAGGGAGGAGAGCAAGAAGGAACTGGTTATGAGGCTTGCCACTACCTCGCGGGGCGGCTCCTCCTGACATCCAGGCGACAGGCGAGTCTTCGAGATGCCATTTTCCAGAGTGGTTTCGTGTGTTAGCCAAGCCCCGTCGTGGGAACCCAGACACCCACCCCAGCTGTCTCCTTTCTCAGTCCAGTTCTTTTTTTCCCCTCTCTGCCAAGTGGGGTCAACTGGTTCTGAGAAGTGCAACTCACTGCCAAGTTGCTGATCGGAAGGCGCGAAGGACGTCGACCTACGAGGCTACGAGACATGGCCGGAGTTGTCCCGCCTCTGCTCCTCCGCGTCCTGTTGTCATCCTCCCTGCAGCGTCTACCCGAGGTACTGTACAGGTGCTCACGTCACGGCGTCGCCACAACACAGCACAACAAAACTCTCCACGCCCTTCATTAAGCCAGGCATGTTCTCTGCCACATCGACACAAAAAGACATCGGGAGTGATGCAAAGATATGACAAAAGGGATCCCTGCGGAGTCAAGTTTTAGTTTTTCTACAAGACTCTTAACCACTTCCGTCTGGCTTGTTTAATTGATTTTTTTTTCTTTTCTGACAGGTGATAGAGGAAGCTGTTTTGTCTTACTAATAGCAGCACCAAATGAAGTTTCACGCCGCTGCGGGTGGGCACACGTTTCTCCAAGGTTCACTGTAATTAAGATGTCTTCTGACGTCACCCCTTCGCACCGTTACCAGAAAGAGAGAGGATTTAAACTCCTGCTTAGTCATTTAACGGCCCACACAACATTCCATCTGAGGTGTGTATGGTCAAGCTGGTCATCCTGAGGCAGTCTGTCCTGCGGCTCGTGAGTCTCGCGGCGCCCACGCAGAGGCAGCCAATGTGCTGGTGGGCCTCCAGCAGGTGCTGGGAGAGTACCGGGCCAAGACGAGGTGTGGGAGGGCGACTCCGTGCCCCCGCCGACCTCTGGCGAGACCTTGCCAGTTTGTGGGTCACTAGATGGCCCTCAAACTATTCTGGTAACAGTTGACACCACAATGCATGCAGGTGCTTCAATGAGCAGTGATGGATCGGACACAACACCTGACGCTGGCGGCACAACACTCCCGCGCCGCGGAGGCTGCGAGAACACTCGGTGGTTTACTGAGGGAGCAAATCTACGGCGAGGAAGTGCCACGGGAGAGGAGCACCTTGCCTCCACCCTCTATAAGGCGGCCTCCTGCCCATGTCGCGACAGCCTTGTCTCAGAAATTTTAAGCGCGATATAATCGAAGCGCATAATGAGAGAACAAAGCATATTTATCTCCATAAAAGAGTGGACGTAAAAGGAACCTCAGGTGGCAGCAGCGGCCAGGGGTCGCGGCGGCGGCGACTCTCTCTTTCTCTCTCTCGCAGCGATGCATTGTTGATATATTACGCAACTATTTTTTAATCTGCTTTTGGTCTGCTAACGAGCCAGCGCAGCAAGGTGTCTACTGGAGCATGCCGCGGCAGGCAACAGCGGGCGCCCTTTGACCCCGGTTGATGGCCACTAACGTTATCGTCACTGCCCTTAATTTTGGAAGTAGAAAAAAAAACCAGGTGTGAGTTTCATCATCACGGCTGGTACAGCACCGGGCCGGCCACTGTTGAGCGCCACCTGTTTCCCGCTGGTCGTCAAACTGAGGTCTGGTCGCGGTGTGAGGGTCCGGGACGCCTGCCATTCCGCTGGTCACCGCGGGACACTGGACTGCCGCTGCGCACCCAAGCAATAAAAGTAATTAATGATTATCTTCGTCCAAATGTGGGTTTCGTCGCTACCAGCTGCTACGATTTTTTTTCTCAGGCGGCGCCAGGCGGCTTCGCCAGTCTGACTGATATGCTAAAGTTCACTGAGGGAGGAGTAACAAGCCCTCGTGTTCCAGGTTTTATCGCCAGGCGCGAGGTCGCCGCCAAGCATGACACCTTCACCCAGGCCCACAGTGCCGGCGCGGCGGTGGCCTTCCCTCGCCATGCAGGGGGTTGGTGCCTGGATGGTGCCACGACTTGGGGCCTTTTCAGGTGGCACCACCGCACTGGCATCATGGATCTTAGTGTACAAATGGATATTATGGTCGAGGAATCTGCTCTACAAGCACAATTGACCTTTGTGGCGGGAGCAACAGCAACCACTGCAGGGGCGGACTCTTATCCAAAGGGTAAGGAACCAAGCCTCCTCTCCCTCCCCCCGGGGCCAAAAAGGTATGGCCCGAGTCTGCCCCCACCCCACAAACCAAAACCCGACCACAGCCAACCGGGAAAACCCCGGGCCTGGGTTCTTACCCCCCACCCCCCCCCAAGACGCGGGGGCCCCCCCAAATAAACGAAGCAACATTCTTGATTGTCGTGGCTGTGTCATGCGGCGGTCGAGCTGCCTCGGGGACGCCGAAGCAGGAGATGTCGAGTACCGATAAGGACACATGACATCAAGTTTTACAATCAATGGAAGGACCCCACACCCACTACCCTCGCCCTCTCCACCCTTGACTCCCACCACACAGCCTCCACCACGCCCTCCTGCCCAAACCCTATTTTCCCACCCCCGGGGCCTTCTGGGGGAAACCCTACGGGTTTTAAAATTTGGCAGGAAATTGCCTGGGGGATTGTGGGGGGAGGGAAATCTGCATAACCCGCCGAGGGGAAGCCAAAGGTGACAGTGCTCTCTCTCTCTCGAAAGAACGCCCCTCCCTCGGCCTTTCACAGCGGCCGGGAAGCTCCCACCCCCCTCGCTGCTCCTCCCCTGTTTATGACTTTTAAATCAACGTGGAAAAAATCGGCTCAGAGGTACAGCCGCCCGCAAAGAGCTCTTTCGGTCCCCCCCAACTAAAAATGTTGAAAGGGAGAGGAGCCCAGCAGACACAAAATCCCGGAAGGGTTATCTTTTGGGTTGTTTGTTTGGGGGAAGGGTGTGGGCTGTTAAAGGTTTGGGGGGGGGGTTTTTGGGCCCCCTTTTTTTTAACCCTTGAAAGGTTTTTAAAGGAGTTTTTGAAAAGGGGTTTAAAAAGGTTTTAAACCGCCGTCAAATTTCCAAGCCCCCGGCCGCCCCGTGAAGAACCCCCCCTTTTCCGGCCCCGGGGGGGGGGGCCCCCCGTCCAGGGTTTTTGGTTGGTTGGGGGTTGGCGGGGGCGGGGTTTCCCAAGTCACCGGGGGAAATGGTGGGTTGGGGAGGGAATCAGGGGTTTTTTTTAATCTGTTTGAAACTTTAATGCCGGCCCCTCGTAATCCCCCCCTCCCGGGGTTTTTGTGGGGGGGCGGGGGCGGGGGGGTTGCCCTTTTGCCCAGTCCTCCCAAGGCTTACTCCCAACCCCGGGGGCCAGGGGCCCCAGCATCCTTTTGGGCCCCGCGTTAAAAACCTTTTTTTTTCCCTTTCGACAATCATAAAAACTGTCCTCCGGGCACGCAGGTGGCCGCCCGGTTTTCTCTTCCACTGCGTCCCAAAGGGGGCGGGGGGGAAGGGGGGGGCGGGGGGGGGGGGCGGGGGGGGGGTTGGGGGGGGGTGGGAGGGGCCCCCCAACCACACACAACCCAAAAGGGCACGGTCACTTTTTTGTAAACGTGCCTCCGGTTTAACGTATCAAAACACTGTTCAATTTTGGGGTTTAAACATGATTTGGAGGCGGGCGGCTTTTGCCCCAAAACCCCCCAAATTAGGACCGGGGGGCGGGGGCGGCCGGGGACGGGGGGTTTGGGGCTGCCCCAAATGGGGCGTTTGGGGGGGACGCCTTGGGGGGAAAATAGAAAATTTTGGGGGGGAAAATTTGCTGGGGGGCCCATAAACGAGCAAACATCATAGGGGCGCGGGGGGGGGGCCCGGGGAAAAGGGAGGGAATTTGGGGGTGGAAAATGAAATTAGGGGGGCCTGATTAGGACATATTTAATCATTTTTTCCCCTCGCGGGGAAAAACAAACCAACGCGGCCCGTTTTCCCTTAAACCCCAATACTGGCCTCCAAAAAACATACCAATCCCGACAATTTACGCGAAAAGTTAGCTAAATGCCACCGACAAGTTACGGTCACTAGGGGGTCTCTCTCTCTCTCTCTCTCTCTCTCCTCTCTCTCTCTCTCTCTGCGACAACTGGTGTTCAGGCTCATTATGCGGCGTCTCGTAAAATAAATATATATAACAGAGTAGAGAAAAGCGTTAAAATGTGCAGCATCATTCTGGACAACAGCACCGGGGAGATGTCAAGCTCTCTCTCTCTCTCTCTCTTCTCTCTCTCTCTCTCTCTCTCTCTCTCTCTCTCTCTCTCTCTACGGTTGTGAGTATTATAAGCGGTGATTGGCGATAGGAAGTGGTGAGACGCGAGCGATGCCTGGAGATGGGGTGGACAAGTTGAGGGGGGGGGATGGGGGGGGGGATGGGGGGGAGAGAGAAGGGAGAGGTGGAGAGAAGGGTGGCAAGGGAGGCAGGGAGAGTGCAAGCTAAGCAGGGGAGGTAGGAGGACGCGGTACCTGGTGTGGTGAGGAAAGGACTGTAGTGTTTACAATCTCTCTCTCTCTCCTCTCTCTCTCTCTCTCTCCTCTCTCTCTCTCTCTCTCTCTCTCTCTCTTTCCTCTCTCTCTCTCTCTGAGGCTAGGGAAGTCTCTCTCTCTCTGAGGTTGGGGAAGTCTCTCTCTCTCTCTCTCTCTCTCCTCTCTCTCTCTCTCTCTCTCTCTCCCTTCTCTTCTCTCTCTCTGAGGCTGGGAAGTTCCTCACAGTACTCTCTATGGAGCCCCAAGCAAGCATCCCTAATCTAATCCAAGGTAGTCCTCCACCTTAACCTTTTCCTCCCTCATAACTCTCCCTCCACCCTCACACTGGCGGCCACACACACCCTCATCTCTCTCTCTCTCTCTCTCTCTCTCTCTCTCTCCTCTCTCTCTCTCTCTTCTCTCTCCTCTCTCTCTCTCTCTCTCCTCTCTCTCTCCTCTCTCTCTCTCTCCTCATCCAACACCTGCTCCTTCTCTCTTCCACCTCCTCTTCATCCTTATAAATATCCTCATCGTCCGAATCACACAGACACAACATTTAGACACCACTCAGAGCTATCTTTCCACTTATTATCGATTTTCTACCAAGTTTTCGTCTCAGCTTCCTTACCGCTCCCGCCTTTTTTTGGCAGAAAGTGGCCAGCAGCGTCGCTTCTGAGGGTTCTTACGATGTTTTTCTTAGCCTTGTTTTTCTTTTCCTCCCTCCTCCTGGTCAGTCATCCACTTTACTTTTATACTATTTTTGGATAATTCTCACTTTTATCTTGCCTGTTAACGTTCTGGGCGCGGCGTCTCTCCATTTATGGCGGCATGACTTAAGTCGTGTTGCTAAGCCGAAGTCAGTCGCTTATTTGGTGGCTTCGAAGATTAGTGAGAAGCGAGTTTCGGCAAGTCTACAGAAAAAAATGGAAGATTATAAATAGAAGAAACTCGAAACATCATGAGTAACTGTTCAAGCGTTTGTTTAAATTGGCGACATATTATAACCCCTTTTTTTTAGTGGTGTTGTGTTTGAAGGAGTCGTGCTGAAAGACAATGAAACCGGCTAAAGCATTAAAANGTGGGGCCCCTTTCCTGAGGTTGGGGGGGTGAGCAGAAATCCTTTGCTTTTTTTAGGGAAGGTGTAGGTGTAGGGGGTGGGGGGGGATAAAAGGTTAAGGGGGTTTAAAGGTAAAGGTGACGCCGTCAGAATCAAGACGCCCCTGTGTGTGACCTTCCTGGCGGCACCGAGGGTCCGTCCATCGGTGGTGGTGGTGTGGCAGGCAGGGTACAAGTCACCTGGCAGGGTGGAGGGAGAGGATCAGGTCTTTTATCTGCTGCAGCATCAGTGCCGCCCTCGTCATGCCCCCTCACTGTGGGTGTCGGGGCGGCGGGTGCGCGTGCCCACGTCCTCCCAAGGCTTACTGCCAGCACCGGGCCAGCGGCAGCATCCTGTTGGCCCGCGTTCAACCTTCTACTTTTCCTTTCGACAATCATCAAACTGTCCTCCAGCACGCAGGTGGCACAGCTCGGTTTCTCTTCCACTGCGTACCAAGGGGCGGGAGGGAGGGAGGGCGGGAGGGAGGGGTGGGTGAGGCCGCCCACACCACACAGCTACCATATGGCACGGTCACTTTTTGTAACACGTGCTCCGGTTAGACGTATCACAAACAGCTGTTCAATATTGTGGTAGACATGATGTGGAGGCAGGCGGCGGTGACCCAGCATACCGCAGCGCCGGGACAATGCTGCCAACGGTGGGCTGCTTCGGGGGACGCTGGAGACTAGAGAACTTGGTGGAATTTGCTGGCTGGGCATGACGAGCAACATCATAGTGGCGCGGGGCAGGGCAGGAAGGGATGAAGTGGGGTGGAAAATGCAGATGAGGCGGCTGATTAGACATATTTAATCATTATAATCCATCGCAGGGACACAACACAACAGCGGCCCGTCTCCCTAAACACCCGACTACTGGCCTCCAAAAACATACCAATACCGACAACTTATCGCGAAAAGTTAGCTAAATGCCACCGACAAGTTACGGTCACTAGGGGGTCTCTCTCTCTCTCTCTCTCTCTCTCTCTCTCTCTCTCTCTGCGACAACTGGTGTTCAGGGCTCATTATGCGGCGTCTCGTAAAATAAATATATATAACAGAGTAGAGAAAAGCGTTAAAATGTGCAGCATCATTCTGGACAACAGCACCGGGGAGATGTCAAGCTCTCTCTCTCTCTCTCTCTCTCTCTCTCTCTCTCTCTCTCACTCTCTCTCTCTCTCTACGGTTGTGAGTATTATAAGCGGTGATTGGCGATGGAAGTGGTGAGACGCGAGCGATGCCTGGAGATGGGGTGACAAGTTGAGGGGGGGGGATGGGGGGGGGATGGGGGGGGAGAGAGAAGGGAGAGGGTGGAGAGAAGGGTGGCAAGGGAGGCAGGGAGAGTGCAAGCTAAGCAGGGGAGGTAGGAGGACGCGGTACCTGGTGTGGTGAGGAAAGGACTGTAGTGTTTACAATCTCTCTCTCTCTCTCTCTCTCTCTCTCTCTCTCCTCTTCTCTCTCTCTCTCTCTCTCTTTCTCTCTCTCTCTCTCTGAGGCTAGGGAAGTCTCTCTCTCTCTGAGGTTGGGGAAGTCTCTCTCTCTCTCTCCTCTCATCCTTCTCTCTCTCTCTCTCTCTCCTCTCTCTTCTCTCTCTCTCTCTCTGAGGCTGGGGAAGTTCCTCACAGTACTCTCTATGGAGCCCCAAGCAAGCATCCCTAATCTAATCCAAGGTAGTCCTCCACCTTAACCTTTCCTCCCTCATAACTCTCCCTCCACCCTCACACTGGCGCCACACACACCCTCATCTCTCTCTCTCTCTCTCTCTCTCTCTCTCTCTCTCTCTCTCTCTCTCTCTCATCTCTCTCTCTCTCTTCTCTCTCTCTCTCTCTCTCTCTCTCTCATCCAACAC
>JACEEZ010000510.1:114169-124002 GCA_016584305.1 Chionoecetes opilio
CCACCTTGCACCTTCCCCTCTTCCACCTTCCCCTCTTCCACCTCTCCTCTCTTCCACCAGGCACCGACCCTTCAAAACTCTTATTTCCCTGTATTTGAAAGCCCTCAGAAGTCTCCTTACAACAATACGAACAGTTACTCATAACCCTTAATGTAAACCATGTTATACACTCGAAAACACGAAAGGTTCTCATAGTTTCATGATGTTTATGTAGAAACCCTAACCTAACTGAAACTAACCTAACCTAACCTAACCTAACCTACCTAACCTAACCTAACCTACAAAGAAAGAGGTAGGAAGAGGTTCGTAAATAATCCAAGATCACAAGTTACCTCTCTGACGACTTATTTAACGTCACAAAAAGACTAAATCAATTAACGGGGTGTACGTTTATGGGTCATGACAATTTTTAAAGTAAAATGAGAGAGAGAGAGAGAGAGAGGAGAGAGAAGAGAGAGAGAGAGAGAGAGAGAGAGAGAGAGAGAGAGAGAGAGAGAGAGAGAGAGAGAGAGAGAGAGAGAGAGAGAGAGAGAGAGAGAGAAGAGAGAGAGAGAGAGAGAGAGAGAGAGAGAGCAGTTACCATAAAGCGAGAGTACCTACCTATACATGTTTTCTGAGTGGTAACAAAGGAAGAGAAGGAGGAGGAGGAGAAGGAGGAGGAGGAGGAGGAGGAGGAGGAAGATAGTCCATCCTAATCTAATTTCACCTAGATACATTTAAATCCCTCACTGTCGCGTCGAGGTCTTCAAGTTTGCATAAAAAGATCACAACACACACACACACACACACACACACCCACGTATACACTAGCGAGTCCTCGAGCGCCACTTCACTCTGAGGAAGGAAGCTGAGGGGCGCCTATAGGAGTTAGAAGTGTGAGGGTGACATCGAACTCGAGGGTACAGGCACAGGTGGAGGGAGGGAAGGCACAGCAGCGGCAAGGCAGCCACGGGACGGGAGGTGTGACTCATTCGACCGAGAGCTGACATCCTTGGCCCAGTTTAACACCTTGGCCAGGTACGAACGATGCAGTATACCTCCCCACCACCACTATCACCACCCATGCAACACCCTCCCCAACACCACCACCACCACCACCCAACCCACCCACCCACCCACCACTTGCTTCCCCTACTCCCTTCTCTCCCCTCCTCCACCACTACTACAATATCTCTCTCTCTCTCTCTAGATGTCTTTCACTTACTCCCTCACTCCTTCCTTCTTCCCCACCACCCACCCACTCCCCACCCCCATTCCTCCCCTCCCCACCATACGCTCCCTCTCCCCCTCCTCTATCAGCCCCCACCACTATGCAGTTCGTGTTCCCCCACATGCACCCCATCCATTTATTCTGTCAATGTTGATTTTTTTGCACCTCTCTCTCTCTCTCTCTCTCTCTCTCTCTCTTCTCTCTCTCTCTCTCTCTCTCTCTCTCTCTCTCTCTCTCCTCTCTCTCTCTCTCTCTCTTTTATTAGCAGGGCACATTTTCCTCCCAAGTCTTTCATGGTTCTACATCTTCCTCACTATCTTATATTCCTCATAAATTGTACTTTTTTTTATCATTCCAAGCTGTACCCGCCTCACCCGTCTCACAAATCCAACATCAACAGGCTATTTTTATCAACTATCTTTTTTCCTCCTCTCATGCATGTTTCTCTTACTCTTGTTTGACGGGAGAGAAGGTCAAGTTGTTAATAATGTTATCTGCAGGCGCTCCCAGCAAGCACAACTCACAGGCTGTCAAGGTTTTGGTAACAGAGCCGCGACTCAATCCGCCCCGCCGACATCACTCATACAAATTTTATTCAGTTCCACTCTCTCGTTGCTTCTTATGGCAGTGTCGGCGAAGGACTGAGGCGCATGTCGTCCTGGAAAAGAGCTGATTTTGTCTTCTCGTTGCTCGTTTACTACCGTTTTATTGCCTCTTTACTGCTTCTGTACGGTGTGTGTGTGTGTGTGTGTGTGTGTGTGTGTGTGTGTGTGGTGGTGTGTGTGTGTGTGTGTGTGTGTGTGTGTGTGGTGTGTGTGTGTGTGTGTGTGTGTGTGTGTGTATGTGTGTGTGTGTGTGTGTGTGTGTGTGTGTATCTACTTCCTTCCTCTCTCTTATCAATCTCGTATACGTTAATATTATCACAAGGACTTCAGATATTCTTCCTCCTGACGCAGCCACTGGTAGTACATACACACACACGTCTCAGGGGTAACAACACTGCAGGAAACACTACTTGAATGAACTACTACTACCACTTGAACTACTACTTGAACTACCTACCCTCATCTACTCCTCGGCTTCCCACAATACATAATATAAAGGAAGTAGAAGTGAGAAGGTATAAGACAGATAATGATGAAGAAAATGAAGAAAATGGTGATTGTAAAAAGGAGAAATCAGTGAATATGATAGGAATTGTAAAATATAAAACAAACAGAAGTAAAAAAATAAGGGGGGAAAGGAAAAGATACGTAAAAGAGTTACCAGTCAGCATGATAACAATAATATGTATACATGACCTCTGTAAGTATGACAAGAACGCAATAATCTGAATAGACACACAACACACACACACACACACACACACACACACACACAAACACACACACACACACACACACACACACACACACACACACACACACACACACTGAAGAACGAGAAGAGAAGAGGTAAATAAGTCAAGTAAAAGAATAAACCTGAATACCTATACTTTTCTTCTTTTCTGTGGTATTTGTATTTATAGTGGTGGTGGTGATGCAGTAATCTTCCCTTTCTTTCTGGCATTAATGTTAGTTTGTTCTTTCCTACACATTCTCTCTCTCTCTCTCTCTCTCTCTTCTCTCTCTCTCTCCTCTCTGACACACCACACACACACACACCACACCCCACCCCACACACACACACAACACACACACACACACACACACACACACACACACACACACATAAACTAGCACATACTTGCATCGCGTTCCATCCTGTTTACAATTATGACCACATGTTCTTCGTCATTTGATTAGCTAACTCAAGTCCTACTGTCCTACTTAAGGTCCTACTGGAGTCCTATTTAACTCCTGCATTCCTTCCGGCCACTTATCAATCCTACTTCACTCCTATCTCCTTCCTATTGTCATCTCCATATCAGTCTCCTCTTGCTTTTCTCCCTCTTCCACCTCTGTCTGATTTCTCTCATGTCTCATCTCCTTTCTATTTTCATCTCCATATCAGTCTTCTCCTCGTCTACCTCTGTCTCATTTCTCCTCCTCCTCCTCCTCCTCCTCCTCCTCCTCCTCCTCCTCCTCCTGCTTAACAAACCTACTGGATTTTTTTAATGTCATTTATTCAACTGGGACGCTAAAATTCCCTCGGATGTAAATATACCTTGATTTTCAGAAAGCCTTTTGATACAGTTCCCCATAAGCGACTTTTGACCAAGCTAAGGGCACATGGTTGGGAGAGCAACTATGTTCATGGATTGGCGATTGGTTTTTCAAATCTAAAAAAGGGTAGTAAAAAAGGTGAAACATTGATTGGTTAGATGTTATTTATGGGGTCCCTCGGGGTCGGTTTGGGTCCCACTCTTTTTCTGATATAATCAACGACGGACTGGGATTGTATCTAAAATACGAAATTTCAGACGACCCCAAATTTGGGCGGAAAAGATATACTAAAAAAAACTGCAAACTTAAAAAGTGCCCTCGAAAAACTATCAGACTGGATGATAAAGGCATTAAAATCAATTCCGATAATTAAAGTAATGAAAATATAGGCAACGATAACCTCAAAATAACTAAAAAATGAAAAATAAATCGTTAACAAAAGTACAGCAAGAAAAGGTTTTAGGTGTCATCATCATAATGTCTTAAAACCAGTCACATTCCCTAGCTCCCAGTAAAAGGCGAATATGATGTTGGGCTTTATTAAACGCAATTTGAACACAAAACTCCGAAAGTAATGACACAAATATACACGTCCTTGGTTAGGCCACAACTTGGAATATGCCGTCACATTCTGGTCGCCCTGTTTCGTAAAAGACCAAGCAAAATTGGAATCAGTGCAAAGAAGAGCAACCAAACAAATTCCATCTCTGCGAAATTCATCTTATGAAGAGAGACTGCGGAAACTTAATATGTTTTCCTTAAAGGATCGTAGAATCCGTGGGGACTTGATAGAAACCTTTAAGATCCTAAAAGGATTTGATGTCATTAATCAAGAGAACCTATTCGAGCTTTCAACTCAAGTGACAACAAGAAATAATGGTTTAAAAACTAAACGGTCACGTTGCATCACTGATCTCCGTAAAAATTATTTCAATGTGAGAGTCGTTGATCGATGGAAACAAGTTACCAGCAAATGTTGTCGAAGCCAGCACAAACTACATTTAAAAACAGACTTGACGCGCACTGTAAAGTAAATGGGTATTGATAGTGCCCTGCGAATTCATATTTAGTCCCCCGGATCGATTAGTTGTAGTGGTAGTGGTAGTTGTAGTTAGTATATTTCTAACCCTATTTTTCTGCACTACTTCCGTGTTCCTATCTTCTTTTAAGGACATGGTATCCTTTTCCAACTGTTTTCTTACAAGTAGTTGATAGTTAGTAGTATGTAGTTCAGCAGATACCCTCGTCATGGACCAATAGGTCTCCTGGTGTCTGTTATTCCTATGTAATCCTATGTAATCCTCCTCCTCCTCCTCCTCCTCCTCCTCCTCCTCCTCCTCCTCCTCCTCCTTCTTCTCCTCCCTACTGCATACCACACACTGTTCGCGCCACACAATAAATATATAATGTCCGCCATTATCAACCAACACACTCAAGGGAGGCGAGTGGCTAAAGACAAAGAATACCAAGAATAAAGTATATTATCATGAAGAGGAGGAGGAGGAGGAGGAGGAGGAGGAGGAGGAGGAGGAGGAAGACACGCCATGAAATACTTTACCAGACGCCATGACAACGCACACACGCACGGCCATAATTTCATTCTTACATCATAATAAAATAAGGTTCAAAGTATTCACAGCCACTATTTTTTCTGACGAATAATCTTACATTCAAATGCTGCGTCGCTGGATATGTTGTCATCTGAATTATTGGTGTAAATATATAGATCATCTTTATTTTTGGTTCAGTTATTCGTTCTCGTTGACTGAATTGAAGGATAGTCAATATTTTCGTACCAGAAATAATATAACTACATTTTATATCCGAATTGAGAGAGAGAGCGAGAGAGAGAGAGAGAGAGAGAGAGAGAGGGAGAGAGAGAGAGAGAGAGAGAGAGGAGAGAGAGAGAGAGAGAGAGAGAGAGAGAGAGAGAGACCGAGGGACATATAAATCAGGATATTTAATTAACTATCAAACTCCATGACCTACCAAGCTGTGACATATTACTTTGACAACCACACAATTCTAATCTTTCCATCGCCATCACTTCCAACACCACCTTTCACCTTGACCCCCCCTGCCCCTCAACACCACCTATCACCTTAACCCCCCCTCACACCACCCCATCACCTTAACCCCCCCCTGAACACCACCTATCACCTTTAACCCCCCCTCAACACACCCACCACCTTAACCCCCCCTCAACACCACCACCATCACCTTAACCCCTCCTCAACATCACCCCACCACCTTAACCCCCCCTCCCTCCACAGCACAACTGTTCCGCCTTCCACAGGTGTGCCCTAGTTACCCACAGGTGTACAGGGCAATTACCTGCACACACACCGCTACCTTCCTGACTTTAACGAGGGGACTGACGCATCATCATCCAGGAAAAGATACGAGGGAGGAAGATATCAGGAGGTAGAGAGAAGAAATATAGTACGAAGAAAGAAAAAAAAGGAGGAAGAGGAAGAAACAGAAGAAAGATGATACAAGGAAGGAAAGAAAATAGGAGGAAGACGAAGAGGTAGAAAGGTTGATACAAGGAGAAAAAATAAGACAAAGATGAAGAGGTTGAAGAAATTTAATACATGGAAAAAAGAAAGTAACAGTAACAGTAATAAAACACACACACCACACACACAGGATAAATATAGATACAGAGCCAGGACCACACGAGTATAGCTCAACCCTTTCATGTTACAGCTACGTAAACACAACTTTGTCAATACACACATGAATATATTATACGTACACACACATACACACAAACACTAAAAACACACACAAACACGCGCATGAGTGAACGGAAACAATGATAAGACAGACATCCGTAGTTCTTACATAACATAGTATACACCACCGCCGCCACCACCACTACCACCACCACTACCATCACCACCACACCACCACCACCACCACCACCATCACCACAATAACAAACAGACGATGCAACAAATAAAATTAAGACCAACAACGCAAATGATGATGACTCCAATAAAAGTGATAATAGTAATAATGATAATAATAATAATAATAATAATAATAATAATAATAATAATAATAACAACACAAATAAATAAGCACAATGGTTAAAAAGAATTCGGCGCGGCTCTTCCCTGATAGATAATGTGACGGTGGTTGCCAATCTAGGAAAGAATACGAGTAATCAGAAGTAATTGTTAGGCCGTCAACTACTGGAGGAGGAGGAGGGGAGGAAGGGGTTAGTGACATGCCTCCTCCTCCTCCTCTTCTTACATCACCCTTCCCCCTCACGAAGCCTTCACAATCACCCCTTCCACCCACACAAAACCCCCCCCTCCTTTCTCTCCCCTCCCTCACACTACCTCTCCACTTTCCCCCTCCTTCCCCATCACTCATAATCTTCTAGTGTACGTGGGAGGAGGAGGAGGAGGAGGAGGAGGAGGAGGAGGAGGAGGTTAAGCTTTAGTATAACGAGAAAGCTTTTTGTAACCTCCCCTTCCTTCCTTCCATTCTCCCCACCTGCCATTATTCTCCCCATTACAGTCTCCATTTCTCCTCCTATTACAGGTAAATATCCTCTCCTCCGCAGGTCATGTTGTCTCCCTTTTTAACCCTTCACGCCAGATATTTCCTTTGCTATATAAAATCGTCTTGTTGATAGCCATAAAATTACGAAAAGTATTTAAATATACCAAATTAGTTAGTGGACAAGGGTATTAAACAGGTCATATCTATAAAATATTGCTGAGTTCATTAAAATCGTCAAATGGTACCCAAATTACAATGAAAATTACGTTCTGGGTCTCAAGGGGTTAAGTCGCCTCAGATTCTTCCCTCCCTCGCTTCAACTTCTCTTATTTCCTGTTTTTTGGGGGGTATCTCTATTGACTTTTTTTATGATAATCTTTTTTTTGACTCGAACGTCTCCCCCTACTCGTTGATCTTTTGTTTTTGCTCCCTCGCATGACTCATCTTCGTCTATTGAACATGTAACTCTAGGCAGCCCGTGATTTCGCCTTGAGATTTATTTGTATGCGTCACTAACCTAAACAAACTTAGATTCGAGGTTTTGAGGGTGACAGGGAGGAGGAGGAGGAGGAGGAGGAGGAGGGGGGAGGAGGAGGAGGAGGAGGAGGAGGAGGAGGGAGGAGGAGGAGAGGAGGAGGAGGAGGAGGAGGAGGAGGAGGAGGAGGATTGGAAGACGTCAAAGAGGAAAAAAAGAAAACATTTGGATTTGGAAAACTAACGCTATTTTGATCACTAACAAGTACCAAACAAGAAAAAAATCGGAATATAACAATAAAATGAAAATACCAGAATGACGATGACGATGGTGATGAGGAGGATTGTAAACAGAAAACAAAACAAAACAAGGGATTGAAAACAAGGAGAGGAGATATAGGAGATAATACTTAGAGAGGAGATAATATTGAAGATAGAGATATTAACCCCTTCACACCCATAACATCATTTCCATTGTAATTTGGATACCATTAAACGACTTTTTAGTGACTATAAGCAATATTTAATAGATATGACCTGTTTAGTATCCTTGTCGACTAACTAATTTGGTATACTCAGTTACTTCTCGTAATTTTATGGCTCGACAGCATACGATTTTTTATAGCAAAGGAAAAATCTGGGTGTAAAAGGGTTAAAATGAGGAAATAATACTAAGAGAGCGAGTAGGTGTAAGAGGCAAGAGGAGAAGTGCATACAGAAAGGTAAATGCCAGGGGTTCAGAGAATAAAAAGAGAGGAGGAATGCAAGGCAAGGAGGGTGAAGGTGGTATTAAAACCCTGCATTACCAACCTAACCTAACCTAACGGGTACTTACATAGGGCGTGGGCGGACCCGAGAGAGAGAGAGAGAGAGAGAGAGAGAGAGAGAGAGAGAGAGAGAGAGAGAGAGAGAGAGAGAGAGAGAGAGAGAGAGAGAAAAAAAAAAAAGAGAGAGAGAGAGAGCCCATACAAGACAGGCTCCAGCGGCGATATCTTCATCTCGGTCACTGTTTGGCTACACACAGATCAAAACAGAATTATACATGCGCTGCCTACATTCGCCACCCTAAATATGAGTTGCAACCCTAACCTTAGCGGGGCTCGAAGGGAGAAACCTGTGTACTGTTGGTTGAAGGGTAGGAAGCATAGTAGAAGAGTGGCGGAGTGAAAAGTAGAAGCATAAAGGTAGAAAGAATAAATGGGAAAATATTGTTACTTGAAGAGGTTAGTAGTTACTTGAAGAGGTTAGTAGAGGTTGCATGGTGGATTTTACTGTAGTCTGAAAGGGAGTAGAATAAATGAAAGAGAATATAAAAATAGTTTGAGAGAGAATGAAAGAATTAAAGAGATAGAGAGAGTAAAAGTATAGAGGAAAGTGATAAAAAAAGTTAGAGCGAGTGAAAGGGGAAAAAAAATGAGAAAAGTTTAGAGGAAATGAGAGAATGGAAAATATTTAGAGGGAGAATTACAGAGTTGAGAGAGTGTAAGAGAAAAATATAGATAAAATGAGAGATAGAAAGACAGTATGAGGAGAATGAAAGGAAAGCGAGTTAGATGCCAGACTTTTATTGGTTAGTATTGGTTAGTGAGTGAGGCTGCTAGGAGGTAAATGGACACCTACTTCAGGAGGAAAGTTGATTTTATGGAGGGAAAAAATCAGTGATAAAAATATAATGTTAAGGAAAATTATGTTAAACTGGGTGAGAATGAGGAAAATGTTGGAATAAATCGATTGGTGGATGGAAATATTACTCTCACTCTCACTCTCTCTCTCTCTCTCTCTCTCTCTCTCTCTCTCTCTCTCTCTCTCTCACACCTCCACACACACACACACAGCCCAAACACAGATGAAAAAGGCCACGAAACAATAAACTAAACGTAAACTCAGGCCGCAGAGATAAAAAAGTAAACATCACAGCGTAATGAAGACGAAGACTCGGGTACATACAAATAGACCCGAGACCCTTATCGAGGTTGTATCAGAGCCGCCCTGAGGCCAGCATGATACGGCGGGGAGACGAGGCGGCGGAGGAACCTACAGACTGACTGACTGCTACACACTCCCCTTAAGGAACCGCGTTAAGATATGGAGGCAACAGGTGAAATGGAGAGACAGGTAGATAAGGAATGAGAGAAATGGAAGAATGAAGAAGGGATGGAAGGAAGAGGTAAAGGAAGAGGGAGAAGAGAAGGAAGATGAGAATGAGGAGGGAGAGGGAGAGGAGGAGAGAGAGGAAGAGGAGGAAAGAGAGGAAGAGGAGGAAAGAGAGGAAGAGGAGGAAAGTAAGTAGGTGATAATTGCAAGGATGATTCTGACAGGTACAAGTTATCTTTAGCATTAATGAGAAAGGTAAACAGTTGTCGGAGAGAGAGAGGAGGAGAGAGAGAGAGAGGAGAGAGAGAGAGAGAGAGAGAGAGAGAGAGAGAAGAGAGAAGAGGAGGGAGAAAGACTGAGAGAAGGAGAGATTA
>JACEEZ010000511.1:0-15000 GCA_016584305.1 Chionoecetes opilio
TCTCTGTTATTATCATCCTCCTTCTTCCTTCCTTCCTTCTCTTTCATTTCTGCCTTGTCCTTCCTTCACTTCACATTTTCTCTCATTTCTCATCCTTTTGTGATTTTAATGTTATTTTTCTTTTTCTTTTTCTTGTTCTTGTTCTCCGTCTTGTTGTTGTTATTGTTGCTTCATTATTGTTGTTTTTTTATCTCTCTTTCTCTCTTTCCTATTTCATTACTTCCTATTCTCCTTCTTCCTTCTTACTTTTTCTTTCCTAATTTCTTCATTACTTCCTATCCTCATGTATTGCTTTCTTATCTGTCTTGTCTGATGACTTTCTTTCTGCCTCCCCTTCAGTCTTTCCTTTCTTACTTACTCCTCTTATTACTTCCTACACCACTTCTTTCATTCTATTCTTCCTTCCCTTTCTGCCTTATTACCTCCATTCTTCATTATTTGCACGTTCCACTTCTTAATCAACCATTCTCTTTCTTCAGTTTTTATTCAATTACTCACTCGCCTCTTCCCTTATGAAAAACAAATAAAGATGAGGAAGGAAATCACTCAAGGTATCAAGAAAGACTACTGTAAAGCATTAAACTTAAATATGTAAATAAAGAAAACGCATATAATCGTAAATAACTATAAATACAACGTATATAATCGTAAATAACTATAAATACAACGTATATAAACGTAAATAACTATAAATACAACGTATATAAACGTAAATAACTATAAATATAACGTATATAAATGTAAATAACTATAAATACAACGTATATAATCGTAAATAACTATAAATACAACGTATATAATCGTAAATAACTATAAATACAACGTATATAAACGTAAATAGCTATAAATATAACGTATATAAACGTAAATAAACGTAAAAAGCTATAAATATAACGTATATAAACGTAAATAAACGTAAAAAGCTATAAATATAACGTATATAAACGTAAATAACTATAAATATAACGTATATAATCGTAAATAACTATAAATACAACGTATATAATCGTAAATAACTATAAATACAACGTATATAATCGTAAATAACTATAAATACAACGTATATAAACGTAAATAACTATAAATACAACGTATATAAACGTAAATAACTATAAATACAACGTATATAAACGTAAATAACTATAAATACAACGTATATAAACGTAAATAACTATAAATATAACGTATATAAATGTAAATAACTATAAATATAACGTATATAAATGTAAATAACTATAAATACAACGTATATAAACGTAAATAACTATAAATACAACGTATATAAACGTAAATAACTATAAATATAACGTATATAAACGTAAATAACTATAAATACAACGTATATAAATGTAAATAACTATAAATACAACGTATATAAACGTAAATAACTATAAATACAACGTATATAAACGTAAATAACTATAAATACAACGTATATAAATGTAAATAACTATAAATACAACGTATATAAACGTAAATAACTATAAATACAACGTATATAAACGTAAATAACTATAAATATAACGTATATAAAGGTAAATAACCATATATATAACGTATATAAACGTAAATAACTATAAATATAACGTAAATAACTAATTACGTAATAAAGAAAATACGCAACACCTACGAAAAAGACTGGTGTTTACATTTCTTGTAAAACGAAAAGATCCATTAATCAAAATATCAACATCTAAATTACAAAGGTTTAAAACACTACTTTTCTTCACTAATTTTAGAAGATAGATGAAATTCGCATCTTCAGTGGATACAAAAAAGTGGCCATCAAAGCCTTAACCTTCTCGCTACCTTTCCAAAACACCTGTCGAGTAAAAATGCGCCTAGGGGTTTAAATTTAAGTTAATGAGATGGGCAAGGTAAAGGAGGAGGGGAGGAGGGGAGGAGGAGGAGGAGGGGAGGAGGAGGGGGAGGAGGAGGAGGAGGAGGAGGAGGAGGAGGAGGAGGAGGGGGAAGAGGGGGAGAAGAGGAGGAAGAGAGGAAGAAAAACAAGAAGAAGAAAAAAAAGAGAATATGCTGAAAATGATTTTCCCCGTTTAGTAGTAGTAGTAGTAAGTAGTAGTAGTAGTATAGTAGGGGTAGAAAAAAGCAATAGCAGAGTAGTAGAGTATTTTTTAGAGATAGAAAATAGCAGTAGTAGTAGTAGTAGTATAGTAGAGTGGTATGTAGTGCAGTAGTAGTAGTGTATTAATACACAGTGAACGGGAATTTGAGGAAACACAAGATATGTGTTCTTTTTTAATAAAAGCATTCTTGATTCCAGAGGAAATATGCATCTAATGTTTTAGTGAGTCAGGCAGGTTTTTGAGTCGCGAGAGAGAGGAGGGGGGCTATCACCCGGGGCGGGTAAAAAATACGCGGGTCAGGGGGTCAGGTCATAAAGTTTTTCCCCTCTCCTCTTCTTCTCTCTCTCTCCTCTTCCTCCCCTCTCTCTCCTCTCTCTCTCTCTTCTCTCTCTCTTCTTCTCCCCCTCCCCCGCATCTTTCTAATAAGACTCTCTCTCTATCACCCCCCCCCCCCCCTCTTCTCCCCATCTCTCTTCTTTTCCCCCTCCTCTCTTGCCTCTCTCTCTCTCTCTCTTTTCCCCTCCTCTCTCCTCTCTTCTTTAAAATATATATTATATAATAATATATTATATATTATATACCCCCTTCTCTCCATCTCCATCTCTATCCTCTCTCTCTCTCTCCTCCCTCTCTCTCTCCTCTCTCTCTCTTCTCTCTCCCCTTCTCTCTCCCTGAAGCCCCTTTGAAATATGAAAGAAGGATGTGAATCATTTGTAAAGACGAATGTATTTGGGTCTAAAGTATGAAAGAGGGGGTAGAACCCATTGTGAACGAATGTTTTAGGGTCAAAAGT
This sequence comes from Chionoecetes opilio, assembly GCA_016584305.1. Lineage (NCBI taxonomy): Eukaryota > Metazoa > Arthropoda > Malacostraca > Decapoda > Majidae > Chionoecetes > Chionoecetes opilio. Next base: position 2,878 of record JACEEZ010000511.1, read on the forward strand.
ATGAAAGCACATGGATGAGAATCATTTGTGAAGCGAATGTTTTTGGGGTCTAAAGTATGAAAGCATTGGAGAAAACAGTGTGAAGACGAATGTTTTTGGGTTAAAGTATGAAAGCATATGGTGAGAATCAGTTGTGAAACGAATGTATTTGGGTCAAAGATGAAAATTTTGGGATGTGAATCAGTTGTGAAGAAAATTTTTTTGGGTCTCACATAATTTTTAGGAACATCTTTTATCTAAATTTTGAGAGGTTAGAAGAGGAGCTAGTAAAAAAATTTTTGAAGATTTTAATATCAAACCGAGCCATCCCACCACTGAGACATTAAAAGTAAGAATAATAATAATTTTTATTTAAAACGACCGCAAGGCATGTTATTAAATTCATTACAAATTGAGTTAAATATAATTTTTTCATTAAAACCACTACTATTATACAAAACAAACTGTATCTTTAAATTTTGCTATCTTTGGGGACAATTGTTTTTTTATTGTGAATTGTTTTTGATGTTTTATTGTACCAGTTATATAAGTTAAAATTTTTTCATTAATATTTGATTCCAATATTACTATTCCCCAATACTGCTAATATTCACAAACTTTTGTACCATTTTGTTCCCGGGGAGGGGCCGGATATTGTGACATGCTTTTTTAATAGTTGTAAATTAAAATCACTGCTCCATTAAGTTTGTCATTTTATAATCAGCTGTTTTTAGCGCTTTTGCAAATAGCATACATAATGTTAAACGTCTTTTAATATTTGTTTCCCGTATTACTATTCCCCTAAATGCAATATTGCTACAAACATTCTGTACCTTGTGTTCCTGTGGGCCCGGAATTTGTGACCATTGGAAGCTATCTACCCAATTTCTAATTCCCCCCGGACAAAGGGTTTGTATATGCCCCAAACAGGATAATAAATGCCAAAAGGTTGGTGTGCGAGAAACAACGAAAAGTAATCCTGTGGAAAGGAGACCGGGAAAGAACCCCTGGGGACGTGCCCCCCGGGGGGGGGAGAGGGAGGAAGTGAGGCCAACGACGGCCGGGATCCCGGGGAATGAGGAGCGCGCAGCGGGGGAGACAGAGGAGGGAGCGGTGGGCGGCCTGCTGCCACGCCCCACCAATGCATTTGCCGCCGCCCCCTCCCCCTCCGCAGCCGCCCCCCCCACCTCCGCCGCCGCCACCACCACCCCCACCGACACTGCCCCGCCACCCCCCAAACCCTGGAGGGGCAAGAAAATGAAAACCGGGAGAGTGAACGCCATAGGGAAGGATCTGACAAGGCTGAAAAAACCCATATGGTGTGCGACACCTACCGCGGCTAGCTGGATGGTCTAAAAGCAACCTCTTTGAACCCCCAAAAAATGCCTGGCCACCACCAAAATACCAAAAAAATGGCCCCCCTCTCAATATAAAACCCTCGACACGCCCTATCACCGTTTGCCCTCAAACCCCTTTTTTCGTTCCCAAAGTTTTTTTCAAAAGACACAAAAGAAAGCAAGACAAGTGATAACGTAAAGGAGTCTAAAGAAAGTGGAACTGTGGCTGAAAACAAACGAGACGGCTCCTGGAGGGGGCCCAGGGCCATACAGAAGAGCGCTGAGACCCCCCATAACCGTACAGAGAAGAGGATAAAGCCCGTAGCTTTGCCGACGGATGCGACAAGGAAAACGTGCTCGGCACTGCGGGCCCTCAACGAGAATGAGTCCGGGGTGTTTTTGCCCCTCAAAAGGGGAAAAACCATCAGACAGCTGAAAAAAAAACACCTCCCCCCAGCGATTTAACCGGACCAGATGCAGGGCAGCATACCCCCCGAACAGTGTCATTTGAGATGACAGGGGAAAATGGTGGGGAAAAGAAATCCCTCCAGACACATGCAGTGCGGTCCCCAGGCCTGGATGCGAGAGGGGGGCGTCGCCTGTGAGCAGCACCTTTTGTGGCAGTGGGCTAGGACCTCCAGTGCTCTGACACTAGAAAGGAAAAATTGCCCCCAACACTTGTCACCATCTCGACCCCTTTCACAGCCTCCGCCTCATTCCCCGGAAAAGAAGCCGGATGAAAACCCTTTGGCTTTTGGCGAAGTCATACGACGCGTCGGGGGAAATGCATCATGGCTTAGTCAAGGAGGATTTTGGAGGGCGGGGGGGAACCTCCGGTATGCGCAGGGAACAGGCAGGAGGGGAAGCAGCCCCACCCCAGAGGAGATCTTCGCCCCAAAAGACTGTGAAGCGGTTCTGTTAGTGGCGCAAGAAACGCGTTTAAATCCCTCAACAGAAAAAAAATGCTTCAAATATAAAAATCAAGTTCCTTCCCTGGCACATACGCCCATAAAAATTTAGGAACCCTCTAATTTTATGTAATAGGGGGGTACAATAAGGCTAGGGGTTTTTTAGGCCCAGTTGCAAGAAAGGGCTTATCGTGTCCCTATGGTCCCGGGGTTTGGGAAAGCCCGACACCCTGGTTCAAGAACACGCCATTTCATCCCCCTCGTGGCCCCCTCGGGCAAAAACTCGGGGGGTAACCCCCCACCCACGAGATGATCGATGACATTTATATTATAAATACTTCCATTGAACATCAAAAAATCAACATATTCTATGTGAACATTTCTGGGGGAAGAATCAACGCGGGTTTCAAGCCAAAAAGGCAGCAATTCAAATGTTCAGTTTCGTGAAATCAAGAAAACGGGGGGAAAGTCCGCGCCCCTATTGCAGCGATGAGCGATATAGGGCGGGCGGGCAGGGGGGCGGAGCCATCCCCCTCAAAGATACGTTTTCATCTACCCTTACCTGTTCTTCCTGAAAAGACGATCAAAATACACGCCTGTGAAAAGCATCGTGGACATCACCAGGGAATATGGTTCCTCAACAATCCTTGCAGCCCAAACAATATATAAAACCCGCCTCGGATTCCCCTGGGGGTGAACAGACTTAAACATATTGAATGTACGATTGTATGCGTTACCATTTTGAAATGATAATAAGTAAAATGGCAAAAATTATGACAAAAACATCTAGAAAGCAAATGAATTGTAACCCTAGAGAGAGGAGAGAGATGAGGGGGAGGAGGTTTAGCTGGCACGCCCGCCCGGCGTGTCTGGGAAAATCAAAAACCAACCCCAGAACTTTAGAAATCTTTTGACCGCCTTACTATTGAAAACAGCATTGCTAATACATTTTACTTTTTTTTATGTTATAAAAAAAAAATAATTCATGATAGAAATGACAAGTAAATTTTTTTTATAGTAGAAATATTACATTTATTTTTCGCATGGGTTTTGGGACACCCTCCTCCCACGTCGGGACATCATGCCGAGGGGGGGAAAATCACCGTTCATGAAAAATTACAATGGGTTCACTCGCGGGCGCCCCATCACTATCGGTTTCTCGATGGGAAAAAAGTCCATTTCTTGCAATGGGGCCTTTGAGCAAAGAAGGAACAACTCAAGGTGACCAGGGCCCTGGGGGATGACGCCCTTGGGATGTCAGTCCTTCAAGACGTGTTGCGTTTTAAAAAACCAAGGGGAAGCAGGGGCATTGCTGACGACCCCTTTAGGGGGCCCGGCAAATTCAGGACCTAAGCCACTGGTGGGGGGTTTAAAACAGGCCAATGGCCCTACCCTAGGATACACACCCAACCCGCTAAATCCTTTCCTCATCGTCAAGCCAAGCACATGAGGGGCGTAAACTTTTCAGTGGGGTGGGGGTTGTGGTAAGAAGAAGGACAGCGGGATTGGGTGCTGTTTTGGAACGAGGAGTATAAGAAAGGGGTAGTCGAAGAGAAAGTTCGATGGGGAACGAGGTCGAGTCCCGTCAGCCATGGCCAAGACCGGCCCCACGCAACCTACGCGGCAAAAACGCAGGCCTGCAAAAATCGGGGGAAATTCCCATGCGCCCCATCCCGGACTCAGCCCCCCTCCTCAGACCCCTGGAAAAATCTATAAAGAAAACCTTTTATACCACGTTACTGAGATCTCCCGTCCCGGGGAATGAGCGAGGGCGTTTCTGAATCCCCCCAAGACTAGGCGGGTGGGAATCACCCCCTCCTGAAAGGGGCTAGGGGAGACCCCAAAACCCTCAACCCTTTCCCGGACCCCCACGGAATCATCATCGCTCGGACGCACAAGGTGAAACGACCAAAGTGTGATCGCTGACAAAAAAAACGATTCTCCGAGACGCGAAGGGGAGAAACCAGCCTTTAACACCTTTCGCCCTCCTGCCTCCAACACCCTGAGAAAAAAACCACATCGAAAAGGAGCGGGGGCGTCCAAATGGTAACATCCTACCAATAGAGCAAAGGGTTCAACCCCAACAAACAAAAATTTGTCGTTTTCGTTGCTTGAGGTAGGCTGGCCATGGAAGGACCCCAACACCTGTGTGGTGGATCCCCCACAAAAGTAGACCCCACCATGAGTGCAAAAAGGGGGGATTCGGGGTTTTTCAGGCACGAGAGGTGAGGGACCTGACAGCCAGCATGCTCAGGGAGGGTGGGCCCAAAACGTTCCCCCCAGCCAACCCTTCTGCCTCTAGGGGGAACTCCTGCGGTACAGGACAGCCAATACTGCCCCCAGGCTCGCGGGACATCTTGCTCGGGGATCTGGACCAAAAGGGGGACGAACTTTTTTGGGCCCCGGGTTTCGACCGATGGGCCGTCCCTCGGAGCTTCCCTCGAGGTTTTCCCCCACAGGAACGAGTGGGGAAATAAGGGGCCCATGGCGATGGATCCTGCAAGTCGACCAGGGACCTTTACACCCCTGGTCTTCACCACATCTGGCGGCATGGCCCCCCAGGGTGGAGCTTCTATCAAGACTAGCGACTTTTGCAGTAAAGAAGACCCCCAAGGACTCCCTCCCGCCTGGGTGAGGTGTCGCCTCTCCCCTTTTCCCGCTCCGGCTGCCCTCCTGTGTCTCAGGGGGCGAATACTCCACTCCCTCTAACACGGACATATGTGACCTCGATTGCAGGCCCCATTTGGGAGAAGTGGATTAAGGGTGGTTTGGTTAGGAATAGAGTAGGTTTATAAATTAGGGGGAGTTTTTTTAGTAAATGATGTATTTTTTTGGGGAGTTGTAGGTTGGATGCCCCAGTCAATAGCGAGGTGGGGCTATGGGTACCCCCCGCAAATAAAAAAGGCGGGGGGAGGTATTGTAGTAGGATAGTAGTAAAAAAAAAAAAAGTAAAAGTTAGTAGTAGTAGTTAGTAGTAGTAGTAGTAAAAGTGTAGTGTAGTATAGTATAGTAGTAGTAGTAGTAGTATGTAGTAGTAGTAGCATAGAGGGTGGGGTGGTGGTGGTGCATCAAAAAAGCTGCCCCTCCCCCCAGATCTCTCTCGCGACTCGTAAGGGTTGACGCTATTGCTTTAATCCAATTTAACCCCAGAAAGGGGAAAACATTAAACCCAACAACAAATTGAAGAGAGAGGAGAGAGAGGAAGAGGAGAGAGAGAGAGAGAAAAGAGAGGAGAGAAGAGAGAGAGAGAGAGAGAGAGGGGAGAGAAGAGAGAGAGAAGGAAAAGAGAGAGAGAGAAAGAGAGAGAGAGAGAGAGAGAAGAGAGAGGGGAGGAAGAGAGAGAGAGAGAGAGAGAGAGAGAGAGAGAGAGAGAGAGAGAGAGAGAGAGAGAGAGAGAGAAAGAGAGAAGAGAGAGAGAGAGAGAGAAGAGAGAGAGAGAGAGAGAGAGGAGAGAGAGAGAGAGATGAGAGAGAGGAGAGAGAGGAGAAGAGAGAGAGAGAGAGAGAGCGAGAGAGAGAGAGAGAGAGACGAGAGAGAGAGACGAGAGAGAGAGAGAGAGAGAGAGTAATGTAAGATCATGGTACGAGGAATGGGAAAATAACGTGTCTTTCATGTTGATCTTTAAATTTACTGAACTCCATATTTATTCCCGCAGACAATCTTTTATCATACAACTTTCTACCTATGACGATAAAAACGAAAATTATAATAATGATGATAACAATAGCGATGACGATGATAATAATGACAAAAATGAATATAGAAACATTAGTAACAAGAACCCAAGAATGATAGCATAAATAATAAAAGACAAATAGCAGCAGCAGAAAGGAGGAACCGCACAGGAAAAAAAAAGAAAAAATGGAAAAGAAAAAATAGAGAAATAGTTATAATAAAAGTAGCAGGCAGAACACAGACACAGGTAACAGTCCCAGGTATTAAAGGAGTGTGTTCCGTACCTGTCACATACCCGTATCGACACACCTCACAGTCTCAGAGGCGCCGCATTGATCGCCGCCAAGAATAACCTTTACAGAAATCCAATCAATGCCCGCCACTCTTTTGTTAAATGTCCGCCACTTTTATGCTGCCTCGCCCCCCACCGCCATTAAGTCAGCTAAATGTCCGCCACTTTTTTGTTAAATGCACGCCACTTTTTTGTTACCTGGCCCCCCACCACTATTAAGTCAACTAAATGCCCGCCACTTTTATGTTGCCTAGCTTTCCCACCGCAACTGCCACCAACTCCTTTGCGTTATTCAGTGATACACATTCCGGCACATCATTTCAGGCTGTACAATAGTCGCATTAGTCACACGTGCACACACAATATCCTCTTTTCAATGTATTTTTTCGTTCATCAATATTACAGCGCCATTCGCGACCACTGCATCAAATATTGAATTTCTCCATTTTCGAGTCGATAAATAATATAATACATAAAGTATCTAAAGAAAATTATGAATAACTTACAGCGAATAATTTAGAAATATCGTCGTGTGTGAAAAGTTATGTGACGAAGAAAACACATCTTGTCACACTCTGAGGTAGAAAGATTACTTCATGGAAAAAAGTCTTTTGTGTGTATTGGTTGAAAGCGGTGTAGTTTCATAAGTAAGAATCAGAGCAAAAAGAAAAAAGAAGAAAAAAGAAAAGATAGGAGACGAAAATCCACATTTGTGTAAAATATAAAGTAGTCGCACTTTTAAGGAAGGGGGGGAGGGAGGGGGGAGGGAGGGAGGGGGGAGGAAGGGGGGAGAAGGGAGGAGGGAGGGGGGAGGGAGGGAGGGGGGGAGGGAGGGAGGGAGTGAGGAAGGGAGGGAGAGGGAGGGGAAGGGTGAGGGGAAAAAGGAGAAAGGGAAGGTTAGGAGAAAAAGGGGAAAAGTAAAAGCGGTACGGAGGGGGGAGTGAGGAAGAGAGAGAATGAGAGAGAGAAGAGAGAGAAGAGGAGAGAGGAGAAGGGGAAAAGAGAGAGGAGGAGGAGGAGAGAGAGAGAGAGAGAGAGAAAAGGAGAGAGAGAGAGAGAGAGAGAGGAAGGAGAGAGAGGGAGAGAAGAGGGGGAGAGAGAGAGAGAGAGAGAGAGAGGAGATAATAATGTTAGAGACGAGGCCATACAGAAGAAGTAAAGGAAAGAGAGATGAGAGAAGAGGAAAGATTGGAAGGGAAAATAATGATAGGACAGAGGGTGAGAGACAAGATGCGACAGGCAGGAATCAGGAGGAAGACCAGAGGGAAGGAGGAAAGGATCAAAATAGAGGAAGGAGGAGAGGATAAAAAAAGAAAATAGAAACATTTCAACCGAGGAACAAAGAAGAAAAAACTGTGGAAGGGAAGAACGACATATGAGCAAAAAAATGGAAAAAGAGAAAAAGAAAAAGAATACCAAAGGCTGTTGACAAAATAGGATAGAGAAGACGTCCTTTTTCAACCCTTTTCGTATCCTTCAAAGAGATCCTACGGCAAGATAAGGAACACTAACATCCTATTTCTGACCTAAAACGATAAAAAAGATAATTATGTAACTAATAAGGATGACTACAATAGCAATGATGATAATAATAATGACAAAAATTTAAATAAAGTAACAAGAACCCAAGAATGATAGCAAACTAATAAAAGAAAAATAGTAATCCATGAAATCCTACGGTGGGACAAGGTCAAAAGTAAGTGGGTTTTTTTTTTTTTTTTTTTTTGGCCTAAGAAAAATACTTGATAAGGGAAAAAAAACTCGCTGTGGATCTTTTTTTTGGGGGTGCTAAAAAAAAACACCCGATAGAGTAAGATAAAGGAAAAAATCTCACTGTCACGCACTAACCGATTAAAGGAGAAACTGATCGAGTTGTCGCAAGTATGAATGTCGAATAATTGAAAGTAAATTGAACAGGTCGATTAAGTAAGAGAGTGTGGAGGCGTGATGGGGAGAGTGGGTGGAGTGGAGAAACAGTAGGTGGATTTTGTGTGGTATTCCAAACAATGAAGGAGATGGAGGAGGCAGGGAGGAAGGAGGATGTAGAGGAGACAAAATACAAATACAAAGGAATGCAAAGGAAGAACAAACAGCAACAGCCCTACAACGGAATCATAACTATAGACTAAATAACAAACATAATGTCAGGAGGAGAAAAGGTAGAAGGAGAAGGAGGAGACGAAATACAAATACAAAGGAATACAAAGGAAGAACAGACAGCAACAGACCTACGACGGAATTCTTTCTCAACTATAAACTAAATAGAAAAATAATGTCAACAGATTTTTCTAATATAGTTTATTAGTCATTATAGCTTTTAAAATACAAATAGTACAAAGTACATAGGGGGTAAAAGGAAAACAGCAGAAAAACCAAAAACCCCCCAAAAAGAATTTTTATATTAAATGAAACAAAAAATAGTAATACATTTTGTTTAATATAGTAACGCAATATTTCTTATTAAACACCCACCTGGAAAGCTAAATATATACAAGAAGAAAGTTGAGTCACAGATGGATAGAAGGGAAGAGAGGAAGGGTACAGGTGAAGAGAAGGATAGGAGGATGAAAGGATGGAGGGAAAGGGAGGGGAAGGGATGAAGGGATGAGTGATGGGGTGATGTAGGGCGTCATGGAGGGGGGGAAGGGAAGGAGGAAGGGGTGAAGGGAAGAGTGATGGGATGATGAAGGGCGTGAGAGAGGGGAGGAAGGGAAGGAGGGGGGAAAGGAATGGGTGAAGGGAAGAGTGATGGGGTGATGAAGGGCGTCAGGGAAGGGGAGGGTAGGAGGGAAGGGGGGGAAGGGACAGGTCGGGGTGAGGTGTGAGGAATGTGCGTCGTTAGGAAAGGCTTTGGTTTGATGAGGGAAAGAGACAGGATGCAGCAGAGAAATAACGAACACCATCAAGCGATACTCATACTATAAAGCTTTTCATGTCTGATTTTGAAGAAAAATTGGGAAAAAATATCGCAATTATTGTGTCGTAAAATAGACAAAAATTTGCATAAAAAAAATAGTTCTTTTTAAAATTGAAAATAACTTCAGCGGATTGTTTTCATAAAGAGATGATTAAATAAAGGGAAAAAAAAAAATGATCGCAATTGAGTGTCATGTAGGATAGACTGAAAAATTATATAAAGATTATGTTTAATTTTATAATTGATAACCTCAGCGGATTATTTTCATAGAGGGATAATTAAACGCTTAATGAGACACATCGTTAAGACAAGACAATAGACATTTACTCTGAAAAAATCAGAGTGAAAGGATTACGTCAAAATAACTGAAATATATTATAATTAAAATATTGAGAAATATATCGCCGCATTTAGATCACGTTCCTCGATGTATTACAGAACAAAACTATAAATACCCTGTTTAAATGGTCTCGAATGGAAAACATGCTTGTAAGCAATACCTGATCGCAAGATATAAAAAATTGATCGGGGCCCCGGGGTGTACAGAAAACCATCAGTGTGTGAAAATGACTAAGGGGTTTAAAAAGGACGAATGAAAAGAGAAATTCCACAAAGAAACAAGCAAAATGGTCTCAACTACGTAAATATAATTCATGTTTAACCCCTTCATACCAAGATCTTTCCTTTGCTATATAAACTCGTCTGTTGTTAGCCAAAAAATAACGAAAACTAACATGGTATTCCAAATTAGCTAGTGGATAAGGATACTAAAAGGTCATATCTATAGAAATTACTTATACAATTAAAAGTCTAATGTAGTAAAAATTACAATGAAAATACGTTTTGGGACCAAGGGATAACATAAAATTTTTGGGTTAGGGCGCAAAGATTTTGACAATGATTAAGAAACTTGTAACGGATTAGGGTTTGTTTTTGATTAGGAAACAAGTGATTTCAGGAAGCTTTGATAATTCTTCTGTAACGTTTGATTGTACATGTAATTTTATTTTATATTCACAAACTATTGCTGCGCTAAATAGTCTCAATAAATAATAAGCTTTGCGTCCGAATATTTCATGTGAACGAAATTCCCTAGAGCTTCATCAATAACTTAAGAGATTCTTAATAATTGGAAGAAGAAAAACCTTCACTACGGTTCACTGATGATTAATGGCAAGTCATCTACATTAAATTTGCCTTTAGTATGAACATAAGTATGAACATAGTAAATCACTAATCTTTTTTACAATAAGACCAATCCGTCACCTTGAGAGGAGAGAAATAGAGTAACTCATTATTTATATATATATTTATTTTCTCTCTCTCTCGGAGGTGCCCAGGTGAGGTCTAGACAGTCTCTCTCTCTCTCTCTCTCTCTCTCTCTCTCTCTCTCTCTGTCTCTATGTCTCTCTGTCTCTCTGTCTCTCTTTCTCTCTCTTTCTCTCTCTTTCTCTCTCTCTCTCTCTCGGAGGTGCCCAAGTGAGGTCTAGCCAGTCTGTCTCTGTCTCTGTCTCTGTCTGTCTCTGTCTCTGTCTGTCTCTGTCTGTGTCTGTCTGTCTCTGTCTCTCTCTCTTACTCACTCTCTCTTACTCACTCTCTCTTATCTCTCTCTCTCTCTCTCCTCTCTCTCTCTCTCTCTCTCTCTCTCTCTCTCTCTCTCTCTCTCTCTCTTTCTGCGGTGCCCAGGTGGGTGGCCGGGAACTGTCATCACACAGGTCCTTTCTCCATACTGCTAATGGCGCCACCCGCAGTCTCATTCTCATTAGCTAAAAGGTATTGTGCTCCACCCACAGAATGGCTCTCTTCCACCCCTCCACCGGCACACTGGGGGAGGGACTGAGGGAGGGGGGGAAAGAGAGAGGGGAAGGAAGGGAGGGGAGAGAGAGAGGAAGGGAGGGGAGAGAGGGAGAGAGGGAAAGAGGGAAGGGAGGGAGAGAGAGGTAGAGAGGAAGAGATGAAGGGAGAGAGAGGGAGAGAGAGGGAGAGAGGAAGGGAGAGAAGGAAGGGAAGAACATCCATCTCTCACCCTGTTTATATCTCTTCATGCACGCGAACCCTTTAAAAATGTGTTGGATGGACCTGATCATCGTAAAGTCAAGGTTAAATGCAAAGGTCCTTCTCCTCTTACATCTTTTTTTCTTCTCTCTCTCGTGCTCTTACTGTCCTCCTCCTTCCTTCCTTCCTTCCTCCTCCTCCACCCCTACCTCCTCAAATCGTTAACTGAAGTACAGCAGGAAAAGGATCTAGGTGTCATCATCAGTAATGATCTGAAAACCAGTTCGCATTGCCTAGCTGCCAGTAAAAAGGCAAATATGATGTTGGGCTTTATTAAACGTAACTTTGAACATAAAACTCCGAAAGTAATGACACAATTATACACGTCCTTGGTTAGGCCGCACTTGGAATATGCCGTTCAATTTGGTCGCCCTGTTTCGTAAAAGATCAAGCCAAATTGGAATCAGTGCAAAGAAGAGCAACCAAACAAATTCCATCACTGCGAAATTCTCTTATGAAGAGAGACTGCGGAAACTTAATATTTTTTCCTTAAAGGATGTAGAATCCGTGGGGACTTGATAGAAACCTTTAAGATCCTAAAAGGGTTTTGTTTGTCATTAATCAAGAGGACCTATTCGAGCTTTCAACTCAAGGACAACAAAAAATAAGGTTTAAAACTAAACGGTCAACGTTGCTCACCAATCTCCGTAAAAATTTTTCAATGTTAGAGTCGTTGATCGATGGATAAGTTACCAGCAAATGTTGTCGGAGCCAAACACAATAACTACATTCAAAAACAGACTGGGACGCGCCACTGTAAAGTAAATGGGTATTGATAGTGCGAATTCGTATCTAGTCCCCCGTATCGATTAGTTGTAGTGGTAGTGGTAGTTGTAGTTAGTATTTTTCATATCCTATCATTCGCACTATGAACTTCCATGTTCCTATCTCTTTAGGGACATGGGGATATTTTCCAACTGTTTTCTTACAAGTAGTTGATAGTTGTAGTATGTAGTTCAG
>JACEEZ010000511.1:20000-25000 GCA_016584305.1 Chionoecetes opilio
ACCTTCACCGACCACCCTCCCAACCATTTCAAGGAAAGCCGCTGGAAAACTTAGCTGTGTCCGGCGTGTCTCACACCTTTGACTCCAAGGGATCACCACCTTATATGCATCTCAATCCGCTCCCTTATGGAGTACGCCCCTCTCACGTGGTCTTCCTGCCCCCCCCTTTGTACCTGGAAGCCTTCTTGACAAGGTACAGGCCCGGAGCCCAACGGTTAATACGTTTGAAGGCTCTTTCAGGACCAGCTCTCCCTCCTCTGCAACCCTTGCAGCAGCGTTCGCGACGTAGAAAGGGCTGTGCGTCGTTTTACAAGACACACAAGCAGCATGTCCCGGCTTTTGTCCCGCACCTGGCTGCTTCCGACAGCCCTGGGCAAGACCCACGGCCACACCACACGAACTGCTGCTACCAGGGACATCACTGATCGTCCCTTTTGCCAGGACGGGAACCTCTCTGCGTTCCTTCCTTCCGCGCTACACAAGAATGGGAACCGAATGGTACAAACAGGGCACAGTTCACTCTACCTCGTCAAATCCCGACCTTCAAGAGTGCTGTGAACGCTTTGGATTTAAAACAGCCCTAGTATAAGTACCTACCCCATAAACCTGTAAACCCTGCTTAAGTTCAACTATGTCTATATATATATTAGTAGTACTGAAAAATAAAATGTAAAATTAGAATAGTAACACATGTACATGTAAAATTCATTTAGTAGTGAAATAGTGAATTAGAGAAATAGATAATTTAGAATAGTAACCCATGATGTATGTATGTTAAGCTAGGAATAATTTACACATTCTTAAAGTCAAAGATAGCTCTCAGTAGTCCAGCTGAAGCTCCTGACTGTAAAACCTATAAGAATAAAGGCAAAAAAAAAAAAAAAAAAAAGAGAGAGAGAGAGAGAGAGAGAGAGAGGAGAGAGAGAGAGAGAGAGAGAGGAGAGAGAGAGAGAGAGAGAGAGGAGAGAGGAGAGAGAGAGAGAGAGAGAGAGAGAGAGAGAGAGAGAAGAGAGAGGAGGAGAAGAGAGAGAAGAGAGAGAGAGACACGCTTGTATAACTTCTAGTTACACAATCAAACAAAAAACTCGAGAGAGGAGGAGCGGAAAATTGTCTCCCTCCCGCTCTAGTTACCTACAATGGAGGATAAGGGTCGTGTTTTCCCTGCATCTCAATCCACCAATCACGTCTTCGTCCCACTATATATGGAAGGACGACACAGGAATTAAGAAGAAAAGGTTGAAAGAGTGGGTTAGAGAGAGAGAGAGAGAGAGAGAGAGAGAGAGAGAGAGAGAGAGAGAGAGAGAGAGAGAGAGAGAGAGAGAGAGAGAGAGAGAGAGAGAGATGAGAGAGAGAGAGAGAGAGAGAGAGAGAGAGAGAGAGAGAGAGGAGAGAGAGAAGAGAGAGAGAGAGAGAGAGAGAGAGAGAGAGACGAGAGAGAGAGAGAGAGAGAATGAGAGAGAGAGAGAGAGAGAGAGAGAGAGAGAGAATGAGAGAGCTTGTTTGCTTTGCCTGATCTGCCTGTCTGTTTGTTTGTCTGTCTGCCTGTATCTGTCTTCTCAATCTCTTTCTCTCTCTCTTTTTCTCTCTCTCGGTATGCAATTACAGAGCTGCGCAATATGAGTGGATTAAACTTATGAATTCAATGTATTCATAGAGAGACAGAGAGATAGTGAGAGAGAGAAAGAGAGAAAGAGAGAAAGAGAGAGAGAGAGAGAGAGAGAGAGAGAGAAGAGAGAGAGAGAGAGAGAGAGAGAGAGAGAGAGAAAAAAAAAATCCACTACTGGGTCAACACAATACAGCAAGTCAACACATCTGTCATCCGCCTCTCACCATCGCTCTCCTTCCTGCCTCCCTCCGCCACACACCAGAGAAAGAACCTTCCTAAGTCACTTCCTAAGCGCCAATGTCTTGGGCGGAAAAGTTTGTATGTCCAATAATGTTATAATAAGAGTGAGTCTTGCCTGCAAAACTTCTGACGGAGGAGGAGGAGGAGGATTACAAAGGATTACAAAGGAAACACAAACAGCAACAGACCGATAGGTCCTTACAAGGCTGTTTGCTTTAACTACACTACACTAACTAGATGATAAGAGAGAAAGGATAGGAAAGTAGAAGGCTCCTCCCCACCCACCCATCCCTCCAGCCGAAGCTGGCCGGAAATGAAGTGATACCATGCAGTATAGAAAAACTGCATGGAATTTGTGAGGAAAGTTGAAAGCTGTAATCTATGGCTAACTACTACTAGTTTGTGGGGGTAGGTTTAGTGCTTGATAGATAGGTCATGTTATGTGTGTTTTGTAATGGTGTGAACACAGGGTGGAGGTTCAAGGGTGGTGCGGCAGCCTTGCCTGGCGCTTTCTTGGGAGGCAGCAGTCAATCAGGCCCCAGCTCCGTTCAATCCACTGCGGATTGTGTACTTTCCATGTAGGACGCCGTACACTTCAATGCCTCCTGCAGCAGTGACCCCTGGTACCTTAAATCCCGATGGTGGTCACTAACTGACAGGACCCTTACTGGTCCACAACCCGTCACAGGTCGAGAGTAGTAGTGGTAACCGTTAACTCGGGGCTATCTGTGTGTGTTATGAGGTCTAATGTAGTGTTGGTGTAGGCTCAGTGTGGAAGTTCAAGGGTGGTGCGGCAGCCTTGCCTGGCGCTTTCTTGGGAGGCAGCAGTCAATCAGGCCCCAGCTCCGTTCAATCCACTGCGGTAGTGCACTTTCCAAGTAGGACGCCGTGCACTTCAATGCCCCCTGCAGCAGTGACCCCTGGTATATAAATCCCGATGGTGGTTGTGAGGGCTGGAGAGTTGGGAGAATGGGGAATAGAAGGGAGGGAAGAATAAATGGGGAAAGAGAAGGAGGAAGAGAAGGGAGGAAGAGGCAGAGTACTGATGACGGGGGTAGATAGAGAGAGAGGCAATTGATGTTGTGCTTACAACAATCTTCCTTATCAGCCCTATGAAGGGGTGGCCGGCGCCCACCTGCACATTTGCTGACCACAGCTCAGGGTCCCTCCCGTCCCCCGGCGAAAAAGAAGATGAGGGGAGGAGAAGGAGAGAGAGAGAGAGAAAGTGAGAGAGAGAGTGAGAGAAGGTGAGGGAGAGTGTGAGAGAGTGAGAAGGTGAGGAGGCGAGGAGAAGGAGGAAGAGTGCTGAATCTTCATCCCTCAATTCACGCCATCACTTCACACTTATGTCAGCACTGAAATAACCTTTGACATGTACCCACCACACGCTGGGCTCTCCGCGGAACACAGAGGAGAGAGGGACAGATTCTATATATCCTGCGGTGTGGCCACACGTCTTATTGCGTCGCGGTGATATCTTACGAGACTAGTGTCTTAGCGCGGTGAGCGAGTTAGGTGGTATTCCTTCCAGATACCACGCGCTCAAGTACGTGCCAACACACGCCGCGTCCTTCATTACCAGACGCCCGACGCCCGCCACGCCGCTTGTCCCCTGGGGCAGGTGCTACTCATCTCTACGAAGTCCCGACGTCCTGCCAGGCACCTGCCCTGGTGGCTTTGCCCGTGTTCCTCCTGGGCTCCTGAGATGAAGGGGCCACGGCAGGGCAAATAGCGGCGCTCGGCGTTGCCCCTGTGGCTCTTCACTTTGCCCCAGGGACGACGAGCTTCGACGGGACGACTAAGGAATACCCCGCATAACCCCAGGGGCGGGAAGTGCAACTCTACGAGACCAAGATGTCCTTGCAACACTGCCCGCCCCGGTGATGATTCCCCTGGGGCCGCCTGGCTTCCCGGATCCGCCGTGGGGCAACCAAGGGGCGCCCTCACTTTGCCCCAGGGGGTAGGGAAGTGCTACTCTACGAGACCATGACGTCCCTCCACACTACCTACCCCTGTGGCCTCTCTTCAGGGCCCTTGGGGAGCCACTGGGCGCTGGGAGCAGGCACTAGGGGCGGGCGTGGGCTGGAGGTGAAACTCTACGCTACTACGACGCCCTACGAGATACCTCCTTCAGGAGGCTTCCCCTGGGTTCCCCCCCGGAACCCCGGGGCATTACGAGGCACCTGCAACAGGATCTTAGGACCTCTTGAGCATCACATACAGGTCTTCCTGAAGGCGACGCAGCAGATGGTGATGTATCTATATGATTGACAGTGCATGACAGGGGCGGGCGATAATGGATTGACCCCGGGGCAACTATGCAAGCTAGGGGCCTCGGGGGGGAACAGGGAGGGTCGCCCCCCGGGTAAAGCCCGGGGCGTTATAAGCCTGGGGAGGTAAGCTCCCCGTATCTCCGAAGCTACGGGCACTGCCCCGTTGTACCTTCCGGTACAAGGAGATAAAGCCCAACCCGGCGCCTTCAGGTAGAGGTGCCGGGGTTATTTGTCATGCCACGACCAGCGACCGATTGGATAGAACCATAGTGGGTTGGGGGGACGCTACAACAGGAGCTACGTATATCAACACCCCCGCGCACGCAATTTTAGCCTCCGCGCACGCAATTTCCTTCCTTTCCCCCTTCGGGAGTAGCGGAGCGGCGGCGTCCGCGGAGCTTAACAGTGGTCACTGACTGACAGGGCCCTTACTGAACCACAGCCCGTCACAGGTCAAAAGTTGTAGTAGTGACCGTTTACTCGGGGCTGTCTGAGACGTGTGGGAGGGGTTGTGTAGACGCGACTCGAGGAGGAGGAATAGGAGGAGGAGGAGGAGGAATAGGAGGAGGAGGAGGAGGAGGAGGAGGAGGAATAGGAGGAAGAGGAGGAGGAATAGGAGGAGGAGGAGGAGGAGGAGGAGGAATAGGAGGAGGAGGAGGAGGGGGAGTTATCAGAAGAGAGCAGGAATGTCATAAAAAGATCAAAGAATAAGTAAGATGAGGAGGGGAGAAGAGAGAGAGTAAGAAGGGAAGGAGAAAGAGGAAAAATAAGAAGAGGAGTACAAATGATATTCTAACTTTCAAATAATAAAAACATAAAACACTGAATAGAATTCAGCTTAAATGAAGAAAATAAAACCAAAAAAACTACATACGAGAGAG
>JACEEZ010000511.1:35000-57500 GCA_016584305.1 Chionoecetes opilio
GGGGGGTTCTGGGCTTGTGACCGACTGACAGCGCATAAAATTTAAGGCTTTAATAGAAACCAAGATTCCTTCCGAAACAGATCCTGCAGTACTGATTCAGTTTTGCCTCCAATCCGTGAATTCTCCTCACAAACATTCTTTTCGCCCTTTCTCTCTCTCTCCTCCATCGCACGATTCTGGTCCCTCCTACTACACTTAATTAGATCTGTCTCGATCTCGGCTCGTCTCTCAAACTTTCGGCCTCTAACCAAGTTTCCCTCTTCCTAAGACCTCCTCGTTCTCCTCTTCGTCATGTACACCCCACAACCGCACACACACATTTTTCTCTCTCTCTCACACCACACTCCACACCACTACACTCTCACACACACTCTCACCACCACATCACACTCCCACACACACACACACACACACACACACATCACACACCACCCTCTCCACTCCCACACACACACACACACAAACACGGTGGCCGACCTTCATGTCTCACGCAACCGTCTGGCTCATCAGAAAGAGGATAGAATTGTCCTCATTAGTGCCCTGAGAGCTTTGTGCCACTGATGGTGTGCTCGAGGCGGCGGCCCTTGAGGCAGGCCATGAGGCAAGTCCTGCGAGGCGCAGATTGACTGTCTCGCCGCCTCAAAGGCCGAGGAAGAGGAAGACGGGAAGCAAGGTGGTGCTTGTCGCTAACCACCACACCACTTACATGCACTCCATCATATGAGGGAGCATTGGGGTGCAACTCTCTTCTTGTCTTTTATCTATACTGAAAGGACACGGAATCACGGAATATGTGCTTGGTGGCTTTCTATTGACCTGATTGTCTCTTTGACCTTCAGGATTTTTTTTCATCTGAAGAAATCTTAAGACAATAGTCAGAAGAACATGAGAGGAAGAACGAAAACAAAATATTTCTATTTCTTGAGAGAAACCGGAGCGGCAGGAGCTCCTGGTGGCGGCGAGGGTGTCTTGTTCTGGCCGGCGGCTCGGAGGCTTGAGTGGCGCCGGGGGAGACAAGGCACTTGGTGGCGTGGTCGAAACTTGAGTGGAGATCTTGAGGTCAAAGGGAAGGCGGAGTCACCACAGAGAAAAATAGATTCGGCACAATTATTATCAATGTATAAGTTCTTCCCGACGGGAATGAGAATACATCGAGTCCAACACTGAGGTCCGCTAATAATGCAGAGAACACGGTACAGCCGCCGCTCCTCAGGGGAAGAGCCGCGATAAATTCATGATGGAGCGCAGGGAGGAAGTGAAGCAGTAAACACACGGAGGAAACACAAACACTCGGCATTACAACACACAGACAACGCTGCGGCTGTCGCGCCTCATTTACTGCCCGGAGTGAAGGCAGTGGCCTGAGGGGGATTAACGGAAGTGTCGTAGAGGTCACACGGACACAGATTTCCTCGTCTGTCCTGTGAGCTTGGTCCAGGTCAGGCGAGGCGGACAAGGCGGACAGGGCCAGCGAGTAAAGCAGACAGTTCCATCCTGCAGGCTGTCGGGGTGTTGTCGCGCGGAGGTGGTCGTCGCGGTATTGTTGTTTGGGTGCCGTTCCTGCAGTGTCGTCGTTGGGATGTCGTCGTCGAGATGTTGTCGTCGTAGTATTCAGGGTCTTTTATTATCTCCAAAAGACCCTGGTAGAATTATTCGTACGTTTTATGATGCTTTTACGTACGTTTTAAGGATGCAAATATGTAATCAATCTACATCATTATTTGCACAGGTAAATAACTTTTCGTCACTTCATTTTCTACACAAACTGAGTCAATTATCGTCCACGTATCCCAAGTGAATACCTGTCACATGTGTAATTATATTGTATGACCGAAAACATATATTAGGGTCATACGAGGAAAAAAATAGGAATAAGTCTGTGACATTTTTATCCTGTCACTGAGACGAAAAACCACCACTGACACATTTACGATGACAAATAAAGTAGATGTAAGCTTCCAATATTTCCTCATACCGAAAGACAACTTATGATGCGTCTAGTATTAAGTTTTTTTCTTCTGAGTACACCAGTCACTGAAAACACCATTGTTTTTTAGAGTAACACTATGATAAGCTTAGAAATCACGCTTAGTTTACTTTAATATATTGCTCTGAACTGTTCTCTTGTATTTATTCCTTTACCAATGATATTCAACTAAATGTTCAGTTTAGAAATCGCGCTTAGTCAACATTTTTTATAATCCTGAACCGCATTCTTATATTTATTCCTTTAGCAAGCGTGTCCGTGCGAGCCTTAACATAACACACAAGCCATTCATTACACACACCGTACATATATACATATATACGTCCGTCCATAAACACACAGAAGAGTAACACGACACAGACAGGAACGTCATCCATAAATAAACAACAAGCTTGCCATACAGCACAGCGCTCCATCACGTGCGTGCGTGCGTGCGTGCGTGCGTGCGTGCGTGCGTGCGTGCGTGCGTGCGTGCGTGCGTGCGTGCGTGCGTGCGTGCGTGCGTGCGTGCGTGCGTGCGTGCGTGCGTGCGTGCGTGCGTGCGTGCGTGCGTGCGTGCGTGCGTGCGTGCGTGCGTGCGTGCTGCGTGTGCGTGCGTGCGTGGTGCGTGCGTGCGTGCGTGCGTGCGTGCTGGTGCGTGCGTGCGTGCGTGCGTGGTGCGTGCTGCTGGTGTGTGTGTGTGTGTGTGTGTGTGTGTGTGTGTGTAAGGGAATTATATGATTATGTACATGAAGTGCTTAGTATTTTTGCATAGATTATATGTATTTCCTTCTGCTTGGAAAGAAATATATTTTAGTTTTGTTTGGACAAATGATAGATCTGCATTGTTTTTTGTATACAATTTTGTGTTTTGTATTCATATGTAGTTTTGTATATATTCAGTTGGAATCCTCTTGTATAAACTAACTTGTGTGTGTGTGTGTGTGGTGTGTGTGTGTGTGTGTGTGTGTGTGTGTGTGTGTGTGTGTGTGTGTGTGTGTGTGTTGTGTGGTGTGTGTGTGTGTGTGTGTGTGTGTGTGGTGTTGTGTGTGTGTGTGTGTGTGTGTGTGTGTGTGTTGTGTGTGTGTGTGTGTGTGTGTGTGTGGTGTGTGTGTGTGTGTGTGGTGTTGTGTGTGTGGTGTGTGTGTGTGTGTGTGTGTGTGTGTGTGTGTGTGTTGTGTGTGCAAACAGACACGCGAAACACCCGTCACATAATGGAGGGAGGTAAACGCACTCCTGCATAAAGCATAAATAGCGTGATGATACGAGTAAGGCGTCACATTAAGGACTCTCCAGCACGCCACACACACCCGGGACTAATAATAACACACACGTTTGCAGTCTTTACTTTGGCGCGATATAGTCCGAGATACACGTGGAGATAACAATGCCCCACGGTGTTAACGCCACGACTTTTCACTGTTGGTAGATTTTGCACCTTTTTTAAGACTACAAAATTAAATAATCAAGATGTTTTTATGCTACGAAAACGTCTGAATGAAGGGAGAACAATTTTTTACCTCACTACTTTTCACTGTTGGTAGATTTTGCACTTTTTTCAAGACTGCAAAATTAATCAAAAAGTTTAAATGCTACGAAAGCGTTTTAATGAAGGAAGAAAAAAAAAATTGTGCAATACTTGTTTCGCTGTTGGTAGATTTTGCACCTTTTTCAGGACTACAAAATATAATCAATGTGTAAATGCTACTATGTAGGGAGAATTTAGTTTGTTTGTGGAATATGTATAAAATGTATCCCTACCATGTTACTAATCAAGTTTTAAATCAATGATGACATGCACTCGTGGCTATAAACTCTTAAAAATGTTAGTGGAAATGATGTCATAAATGTCCTCTTTATAGAACCATTAGCCTTGATGAATTACGTGTCACCGTCCCCTATGAAAATAATTGGTGGTTTTACGTATGAACACTCAGAACAAATAGAGCAATTATAACGATGAGAACAATAATTATGATAATGGTAATAATAATAATGACAAAAGTAATAGTAGTAGTAATATTAGTAATAAGAATAATGATGAGGATGATAACAATACTAGTAGAAGCAGCAGCAGCTAGTAGTAGTAGTAGTAGTAGTAGTAGTAGTAGTAGTAGTAGTAGTAGTAGTAGTAGTAGTAGTAGTAGTAGTAGTAGAGTAGTACTATAAGTAATAGTAGTAATAGTAGGAGTAGTAGTAGAAATAGTAGTGATATAATTAGTAGTAGTAGCAGTAATGACATCAATAATTATTGATGAGAAAGAGGGGAAAGGAGTGGATGGAGTAGGTGAGTGGAAGGGGGAGGCGAACAGGAGTGTCAATGTTTGTCTTGTGTGGACTCTATTACGACTCCATTTGGGTTAATATTATAGTTATCATTGATTATATTATTATCATTAGTAGTAGTATTTGTAGTAGTGTTATTATTATAATAATAACGCTACTACAATACTACTACTAATGATAATAATATAATCAATGATAACTATAATATTAACCCAAATGGAGTCGTAATAGAGTCCACACAAGACAAACATTGACACTCCTGTTCGCCTCTCCCCTTCCCCTCACCTACTCCATCCACTCCTTTCCCCTCTTTCTCACTCCTCTCCCCCTTTATACAGCTGTGCAAATGCAAATACTCATGTCAAAGAGAGAGAGAGAGAGAGAGAGAGAGAGAGAGAGAGAGAGAGAGAGAGAGAGAGAGAGAGAGAGAGAGAGAGAGAGAGAGAGAGAGAGAGAGAGAGAGAGAGAGAGAGAGTACAGTATTGGGAGCGCCGAGTATTGCCGTGAGACCACATATTTACATCTCATTAAACTAAATTGAATCTCGTTTAATGTGTGTTCTTTTCCGGCCAGAGCCCCGTACGTACCGCAGAGCTCCGTACCTACCGCAGAGCACTGTACGTACCACAGAGCCCCGTACGTACCGCAGAGCTCCGTACGTGCCGCAGAGCCCCGTACCTACCGCAGAGCCCCGTACGTACCGCCCCCACATGCAGGCCTCGCACGTATTTGCATAAAGTGCATGAAAGGTACGATATCGAAGTCAGAGTGATTCCGCCCTCCACACGTCTCGTCCGGAGGGGATATTGCGACATAAAGAACACCTATATAGAGTTATTCGGCGTCGCGATGCAGAGAAACGGAATGTAAGAAATACGCAATGATGCTCAGGTGCCATTTTTTTTTTTTTTTTCTGCCGGGGAACGTTTTGATTTTGAGGACTTTCGTATATCAAAAAGAAATTATGAAAATCCCACATACTTCATCACCATATTTCTTTCATCTTTCCTCACCTTCCTCCTCTATTTCAAACCAGAAACCAGTACATTTAGTAACATAAGAATGAATAAACTAGAAATAAATTTAGATAAGCAAAAAAATCAAACGAAGGTACATGAGAATACAAATAGCATATAAATATTGGATAATAATAGGAAAAAATGCTGTATTATATAAAGATATTTTTGGATGTGGAAAGTAAAGACCTACACAACCCATTTTCTCTTCTATTTATGGGCAACTAAAGTGTTTTTGCAGCGTCCTCGAGTATTCCCTTGTATACAACACGAGACTTAAAATATTGTAACGAGTGTTAGAACAGCACAAAGGATGATGGGAGGGGGTGGGAGGGGGGAGGAGGAGAGGGAGAGGAGGAGGAGGAGGAGGAGGAGGAGGAGGAGGAGGAGGAGAGAGGAGGAGGAGGAGGAGGAGGAGGAGGAGGAGGAGGAGGAGGAGGAGCAGTACAAAGTGAAGGATATTAAAGGCGGGGAGAAGTGAAGGAGGGGGAAGGGAAGGTGTGGGAGGGGAAGGAAAGGAGGAGTAGGAGGCTGTAGAGACATTATATGGGGGTTATGTTTGTTTGTTCGCTTGAGAGGAGAGAGAGAGAGGAGAGAGAGAAGAGAGAGAGAGAGAGAGAGAGAGAGAGCAAAGGCATGTCTATACATTTTTTGCCTTAAAGGTGTAAGAGGTAGGAATACACAAATAAAATGATCTGAAAGGGAGGAGGAGAAGGAGGAGGAGGAGGAGATGAAGGGGAAGAGAGTAAAAACAAGAGGGGGAAGATCAGGGGAGACTAAATGGTGAGAGGGATGAAGAATGGATAGTGATAAAGTGAGGGGAAGTGAGAGGGGAGTGAGAGGGGGAGTATAAATGGATAAATGGGATAAAGGGGAGGGTAGGGCGTGTGTGAAGGTACCTACTATACAGGCGTCTCGTGTTCCTGTCCTCGTGTAGGGGGGGAGGGGGAAAGGTGGGGGGGGGCGAAGTGGCTTTCCTCTTGTACAGATCAAAGGGGTGGACCACTTTTTATCATTTTCCGTATCATTTGGGACCATGTTTTTCGGTGTCGACACGCGAGGGCCCACTTGTCACAGCCCAGAGAGAGGCTCACGGCTACTCGCCCCCCAAAAAATGAGTACAATGCAATGAGAAATTTATAAAGAACAAAAAATACACTACCTTTTGTTTTCCCATTTTATAAGAATCATATTTTGTTAACATTATAAAAGGAAGCATCACAAGGTCATTCGCTGTTCTTCACTACTACTTATTTTTTTCCTCCCTCTCTTTTTACCGTAAACTATACGTATTTGCCGAAATTACAATGATGAAATATTTAAACAGGATGAAAGTAATCAATTGTGTTATCTAATCTCACAAACAGCATTTTCCTTTTAACGCACACTTTCATGTTTACTGTATTTACCTCACGAATACGATGCAATTAAACAACTTATGCGAATTTTCACTCTACTCAAGTGCAAGGATAAAACTTTCAGTACATTTACGACTCAATACTTATGCTACTAACTTTTTTTTTTTTCTCTCTCTCTCTCTCTCTCTCTCTCTCTCTCTCTCTCTCTCTCTCTCTCTCTCTCTCTCTCTCTCTTCTCTCTCTCTCTCTCTCTCTCTCGTCACCTTTTAGATCTTTTTGTGTTTATCCGCAAAGCTCTGCAGGAAAAAAAAGAAAAAAATATGTGTGGATGTTTTCATGTTCCTTTAACTCCCCTAAGCTGTGGCAAAGAAATGGGTCAGCGGGAGAAAGGTCAAGATAAAGATAGCGAGAAAGGAAGAGGAAAAATGTTGTGAAGAGAGAAAAAGCGAGTGAGAGAAAAAATGAAAACCCCCACAAATCAACAACTACTTAACACTCAATCATTTCCTTGTATATAATGTTACAAATACAACATGAATACCCAGTTATCCAGTCAATCTAAAGATAGAAAGAAAGAAAGAGAAAAAATGTACTGAGACAGAAAAAAAGCGAATGAGAGAAAAAAAGAAAAAACAAACAAATCAGCAACTACTAAAGATTTACCAATTTCCATGTTTATAATGGTACACATACAACATGAATTCCTACTTAACCCTTCACACGTGTTCATATTATACCATGGACTATGAATCACACTAATATGCAACTCAAATCATTAATAGTCAGCAACAAACATGAAAGCGATCAAAGAAAGGGAGGCGTTTCCAGCGTCTGATAGAAATTTGTGTGACTGATTTCGTGACGAGCTTGTGGGCGTCAGATACAAGGTTAAGTAACAGAGAGATAAGGAGACACACAAAGTCAAAAGAAAACGTTCTCTGCTAGGTAGCGTAACATCATACATTTTATTTTTTATTTTACTCGAGTTGCAAGATTTGAGGTCGATATATTTGGCACCAATTATATTTTTAAGATTAATTAATATATGAGAAGAAGCTGAATAGAATTGGTGCCAAATACGACCTCAAATCTTGCGACTCGAGTAAAGTAATTGTATATTTTTCCTGAAGCGACACACAGGTATACGTAATTTAGCTAAGAGGTGAGCTAACTATGTGTACCAACAGAAGATTGACAAGTTAAAAAAGATAGATTAATACAACATAGACAAAAAAAACACTGATATACAAAAATACAATTAAAAAATATGTATGAAGAAAAAGGTATAATCAATATGAAAAAACGAAAGATAACTATGTGTACCTGCAGATGCGAAAAAAAGGAAGATAACAATGCAAGAAAAAAAAACACTGATATATGAAGAAAAAAAATACTCATAAAAAAGTGGCATAATTAGAAAGGAGAATGAAAAAGCTGCCAAATTGGTGGTCATTAATGTGTTGTTATTCCGTTATTAATCAGCCTCCTAGGAACCTTAATTGGCATGTACTTTGCAGACCCTGAGTCCTTCTCCCTGTGTATTAGTGGACTTGTATGTATGTATGTATGTATGTATGTATGTATGTATGTATGTATGTAGGTATATGTGGCTGCATGTCTATGTATGTAAGTGTGTGTAAGTATATGTCTGAGAATGGACCTCTCTCTCTCTCTCTCTCTCTCTCTCTCTCTCTCTCTCTCTCTCTCTCTCTCTCTCTCTCTCTCTCTCTCTCTCTCTCTCTCTCCTTTAAGCAAGGTTTGATTTTCCCTCCTGGCTGCTTCCTCTGCCTCTATCACAATTCTTCTTTCTGCCTTTGTTCAGCAGACACAAAAAATCTCACAAAATCAATCTTCAAATCTTCAATCAAATCTTCAAAATCTCACAAAATCACAAAGCCTTCTTACACTCTCCTTTCTTCTTCTTCTTCTTCATCCTTCGTTCTACTCCTCCTCCTCCTCCTTTTCCAACGCCTTTTAGCACGGATACCCGCCCTTTTTATCTTGTGTGTCCTTCTCTACCTCCTCCATCTTCTTATTCCTCCTCCTCCTCCTCCTCCTCCTCCTCCTCCTTCAGACAAAATACAAGTGGCTTTTGCACAATTGCGTTCTGACGGCGTTCTCATCGGCGGAAGAAAACGTAAGAGAGGCGCTACAATAAGAAAACGGAGAACATCAACAAAAGAAAAGAAAACGGTGATGCATGTGTCGTTACTTTTCATCACCGTAATTATGATCAACGCTCTTGTTACCACCACCATCACCACCACCACCACATTACCACCACCACCATTAACCCTTTGACAGTAGACATTGAAGAAGAGATGAAAAATAAGAGAGATACAAAAATGAAGAGGCATTTCTATATAGGTTCCCGAAATAGTGTCAGTTTATCATTAAAACTATAAATCACAAAATTAGAGCAGTAACTACGATGTTTTCAATTCAACAAAATCCCTGGTCCCCCATCTATATCAATTTCACCATTTCTACCCCCTCCCCCCCTTCTCCCCTACCCCTACCCCCTTTCCCCCCTTCCCCTTCCTTCTCCCCCATTACATAAACAAACTCACGCATTCACAAACCTCTGTATAATCACATGCAATTACCAGTCATCGGGAAATACTTATGATGCGATTTTTTATTCCTGTTTGTGAGTAAATTTTGTCCAGTGATGCAAACTGAATATAGTTATAAAAAAAAAAAAAAAAATTGGAGCTCTAATAAAGATAAATAGAACGTTTGAAATTCAGTGAGTTAGTGTTTTGTGCTGATTGATTCATTAGTTACTGAATGAGCGAGAGAGAGAGAGAGAGAGAGAGAGAGAGAGAGAGAAGAGAGAGAGAGAGAGAGAGAGAGAGAGGAGAGAGAGAGAGAGAGAGAGAGGAGAGAGGAAGAGAGAGAGGAGGAGAGAAGAAGAGAGAGAGAGAGAGAGAGAGAGAGAGAGAGAGATAATAACACAAAACATTACTATATCTCACGTCTTCGGTTTCCTATTGAATCACCGTCACAAAGCAAACGACTATAAAAGAAAAGTAATAACCTCAAATGTGACCTTCGCAATGTCTTCTTTTTTCAGAGGTTGAAGAATGGACACAGGTTGGAGAGGGGAGGAGAAACACAAATTAAAGGATTAAAAGGGAAAGGGTGTCGTAAGATTTAAAAAAAACTCAGGGAAAGAAAGTCTCAAGGAAAGGAATAGAAGGAAGGCGGAGGATTAGATAAAAGAATAAAAGGGAAGGCTAGTATAGTAAACTCATGGAAAAGATAAATAATATAAAGATAGTTAGGATAAAATTAGAAAGGATAGTTAGAATAGGATAGTTAGGATAGATAGAATAGGATAGTTAGGGTAAAAATAGTTAAGATAAAATATAAAGATAGTTAGGATAGTTAACTCAAGGAAAAGGAGATAAATAGAGGACTAGGAGAAAAATAAACAAGAGGGACTATAAAGTAGGGAAAAATTGGCGAAAAAAAAGTGTGATGGAAAAATTGGCGAAAAAAAAGTGTGATGGAAAAATTGGCGAAAAAAAGTGTGATGGAAAAATTGGCGAAAAAAAAGTGTGATGGAAAAATTGGCGAAAAAAAGTGTGATGGAAAAATTGGCGAAAAAAAGTGTGATGGAAAAATTGGCGAAAAAAAGTGTGATGGAAAAATTGGCGAAAAAAAAGTGTGATTAAAAAATTGGCGAAAAAAGTGTGATGGAAAAATTGGCGAAAAAAAAGTGTGATGGAAAAATTGGCGAAAAAAAGTGTGATGGAAAAATTGGCGAAAAAAAAGTGTGATGGAAAAATTGGCGAAAAAAAAGTGTGATGGAAAAATTGGCGAAAAAAAGTGTGATGGAAAAATTGGCGAAAAAAAGTGTGATGGAAAAATTGGCGAAAAAAAGTGTGATAAACATGGGAAGAAAAAGTGTGACTAAGAAAAAGGGGAAAAAAATAAATGATGGAACAATTGGAAAAAAAAGTGAGAGGAAATGGCGGCAAAAAAATATGGAACTGGCGTAAGCAGGTGATGGAAGAGGCGAAGGGAGGGAAAAATGTCAAAAAAGAAATGGAAAAAGGGAAAAAAAATGAAAAAATTAGGAAGAAAAAGATGGAAATGAATTGGCGAAGAAAAAGGTGAGGAAAGCGAAAAAAAAGGAAAAATGGCAAAAAAAATGAAAAAATTCGAAAAAAAGAGGAAAAATGTGGCAGAAAAAAATGGAAAGACGAAGAAATGATAAGAAAAAAAATAAGAAAAAAAATAGAAAAAAAAGAGAGGAAAAGTGCAGAGAAAAAATGGAAAGACAAAAAAGAATAGACAAAATAAATGAAAAAAATAGAAAAAAAAGAGGAAAAAGTGCAGAGAAAAATGGAAAGACAAAAAAGAATAGACTAAAAATATGAAAAAAATAGAAAAACAAGAGGAAAAAGTGCAGAGAAAAATGGAAAGACAAAAAATATATATAATAGAAAAATAGATAGGAAATTAAGTGCCAGGAAAAATGGAGGATGGGTAAAGGAAGGGAGAGACAAGAGGGAGTCAAGGGTGCAAAGGGGGGAAATGGGAGTATAGGTCAAGCTAATGAAGGTCAAACCAGGTGCATCATGCGTAACACTTCCGCCTAATGGACTTCAGATCAGCCTCGGAATTGGAACGTAAAACTGGCGTCACACTTGCCCTAATGCTAAGTGCCAATCACGCTGTGGAGCCAAACAATAATAACAACAACAACAACAACAACAACAACAAACAAACATTTGGAACCCATTTGTTTACTTGAAATGGTTAAAAGCAAATGCAACAAATATATGGAAAGAATAAGAGAAGAGTTATCTTAGACCACAAATTGAAGAATATTAAAATTCAAATAAAAAAAAATAAAACACTGATAAAATTTTAGCACCAATAGCCAGATAAAAACATGAAACTATAAAACGTAAAATCTAAACCAAACACACAAAAAAGATGAAAACTTACGATAAATAAATAAGAATACGAGCGAGCACAACACAAATAGAAGAAAAACAAAGAACTAATACACAAAACAAACAAAACTACAACACCCAATCAACCAAACACTACATAAAGGGTGTTAAAAATTCTTCACATATATATAAAAAAAAAATAAAAAATAAATAAATAACAATTCCTTCAAATAAACTCCTCCATAAAGTCTAGATTCCTTCGATACCTTAAAACAGGGAGAGAGAACAAAATCTACGTCTAATGACATGATTGATACTGGTGTCGAAAACTAATGAAGAGGGACCGGTGGAAGGCCTTGGGGTGCATCATACATTAATGCAGGCAGCGGCAAGGCGTCCTCCTAAATTACCTAATCCCTGAGACTTCCTGTCCTCCTCCTCCTCCTCCTCCTCCTTCTCCTCCTCCTCCTCCTCCTCCTCCCTCCTCCTGGATTTTACGTACCACTTAAAAAAGGAGAATGATCAGGCGAAGGTGGAGGAGGAGGAGGTCGAGGAGGAGGGAATGGGATCGGAGGCAGTGGTGGTAAAAACGATAATGCATTAGAGAGAGCGAGCGAGCGAGAGAGAGAGAGAGAGAGAGAGAGAGAGAGAGAGAGAGGAGAGAGAGAGAGAGGAGAGAGAGAGAGAGAGAGAGAGAGAGAGCGAGAGAGAGAGAGAAGAGAGAGAGGAGAGAGAGGAGAGAGAGAGAGAAGAGAGAGAGAGAGAGAGAGAAGAGAGAGAGAGAGAGAGAGAGAGAGAGAGAGAGAGAGAGAGAGAGAGAGAGAGAGAGAGAGAGAGAGAAAAAAAAAACAGAGAGAGAGAAACAGAGAGACAGCGAGAGAAACACAGAGAGAAAAGCAGATAGAGAGACAGAAAATCAACAAACATAAACAGAAATCATAAAACCAAGAGACGACAAGGAAAGAAACACAGACAGACCGAAACACAAAAGCGAAATACAGAGAAACAGAGAAACAGCGAAATACACCTTTTCAACTTATCCACGGAGGGAAATAGGGCCATGAGAAGAGACTATATAGCCTCATTGCGCCTCATTGCGTGCCAAACAGCCAAACTCCGTCTCCAGAAAGGCTATGCAGGCTGACAGAAGGACAGGACACACGCCGACGACAGACAGTATACTCGACGGACAATCGACTCTTGGGTTAAGCCGCGCATGAAGTCGACATAAGGCTGTGATGTCCTTTCGTGTTTAATTGTAGATTCGGAGACTATTGGGTCGATTATGGTGGTGGTAGTTGTGGTGGTGGTGGTGGTGGTGGTTGTGATGTTGGTGGTGGTGGTGGTGGTGGTGGTGGTGGTGGTGGTGGTGGTTGTGATGTTGGTGGTGGTGGTGTGTAAATGTGATACTATCGATTTAATGTTTCTTATGTTGTCCCATTAGGTTGTAAAAGCGAATAGTAATGAAGAAAAATAGTGGGATATATATGAATAGCATCTGAAAGGCATGAGAAAAAGGTCCAATACGTTTCGATTGGTTTGTTCCAGATTCGACGCAATTTCGTGGAGTAAAAATACAAAAAAAAAAATGTGTGTCAGTAGAATAATACAAATAAATCAAAATACGATACCATTAACACACACACACACACACACACACACGCACACACACACACACACACACACAATGGGG
The DNA here is from genome assembly GCA_016584305.1 of Chionoecetes opilio. Classification (NCBI taxonomy): domain Eukaryota; kingdom Metazoa; phylum Arthropoda; class Malacostraca; order Decapoda; family Majidae; genus Chionoecetes; species Chionoecetes opilio. The sequence continues at coordinate 48,230 of JACEEZ010000511.1, forward strand.
AATTCTACCAAAACACACACACACATACACACTCACTGGGGAATTCTACCAAAAAACACACACACACACAAACAAAAACTACCTAATTATCCTGCTCATCATTTCCGTAAACAAAACAAAACTGGTTCCACACAAGTTCGACAAGCAAGTAGGGAACAAGACAGAGGGGGGGACGGGTCGGGAGGAGGCGGGGTGACAATGAACAAGGAATTAATAAGGAAGGTACAAGGGTAGAGGCAAGGGTCCTGGGTATGGTTGAGGGGGGGATCAGAAAAAAGGGTGTGGGAGGGGTTAGGGGGCAGAAAGAAGGGGGTGGGTGGCAGAAAAGAAGGGGGTTGGAAGGGGTTGTGGGGCAGAAAAATGGGTGTTGAGGAAGGTGAGGAGGTGTTGAGAGCCTGGCTGCGTGGTTGTTGGGGAATATTTGCGAGGCGCGAGAATCAGGTGGAGCTTCCTCATCCACTATTTCAATAAGAAGCCGCGGGGATAAATCTCAAGTTCGGTGCCTCGGTGATGGTGGAAATATTTGTCAGGAATTATCCGAGGCAGCCGCGGGAAATAGTTTACGGTAATCAGGTGACGACACCTTACCTGTGCGAGCAAAAAATAGGTGTTGTGGGTGTTCAAGTGTGTTGGGAGGAGTGAAAAACTATCATCACAAGGGAGACATGAGTGAAATTTATGAAGTCTGAACGTTAGAAATACTCTTATGCCATTATTGACACGTGTACGAATGCAACCTTGAATGTAAATATAGTTAATTAGAATAGAGAGTTTAGAATAATTCACAATTAGTTATAAAACAAAATCAATCAATGTTGTATGATCCATAAAATCAATTCATGTTTGTTATTATATTTTTTTTATATAACTTTTCTATATTAAATTTGTAGGTTTCAATGTTATTTATATATTATTCCCTTATGTCAGAAGTCAATTTTCGCTGCTTGGCACTTAACAGCCTCTCCCTTCCCTTCCTCGCACCCAGGCGCCGCCACCCCTTTCACAATTCTTAAAAGATTCTAAAAAAATTCACATCAATTTCATCACCCAAGTCACTCCAAGCAAGGGAAGGATTTTTTCTCTCTCTCTCTCTCTCTCTCTCTCTCTCTCTCTCTCTCTCTCTCTCTCTCTCTCTCTCTCTCTCTCTCTCTCTCTCTCTCTCTCTCTCTCTCTCTCTCTCTCTCTCTCTCTCTCTCTTCTCTCTCTCTCAGACTCTAACTCCCATCTCTTCGTAAACACAAATATTTCCACCATATCCATTTTCCTTAGTACCTTCCCTTAACATTCCCTTCCTCCCTCTTTGTCCCTCTTTGTCGCGTCCTCTCACCCTCCTAATACTCTTCCTAAACCCTTCAAAATTCTCTTTCAAACTCCCTTTTCAAAACAACTTGGTACTTATCCTTATGTTTACCCCTACAAGGCCCTTATCCTCTACTACCAGTCTCTTGATGCTACCCTTATTTTTGTCCTAAGCTGTCTTGTTTATACCTTCTACAACGTACACTTTCTTAAACTCTCTTTTTTTTCCCTAACCTTCTTCTGTATACATTCTACACCTTCCTAATCGTAGTTATTAAGTGTAGGTTAGGTTATGTTAGGTTGGGTATGGTTAGGTTAGGGAAAGTTACCGTAGGTTAAGTTAGGTTAGGCTAGGTTGGGTTAGGGTAGGTTAGGTTAAGTTAGGTAATCTAAGTTAGGTTAAGTTAGGTAAGGTTAGATTAGGGTAGGTTAAGGAAGGTAATCAGGTGTTGAAACATTAGCACCTTCATTCAACACCCTCCCGTGGGACGCCCCTTTAAATCACAACAATCCCCCTCGCCCCCCTACGCCCCTCTGCCCCCTCGCCCCCTCCCACCACTGCCGTAAAAGCCTCCCCTCCCCCCCAAAATCGGCTCACCACCCGCCCCCGTATTGACACTTCCCCGATATCTAGTTGTGAGCGGGAGAGAGCTGGCCGCAATAACACTGAAGTCTTTGTTATTATCCCATGAACATTTAAAGGGCGATAACGTGTCAAAACTTGTATTGAATGACTTGTGTGTTAAACGTAGATATAGATAAAAGAAAGTGTTATCAGAGAGAGAGAGAGAGAGAGAGAGAGAGAGAGAGAGAGAGAGAGAGAGAGAGAGAGAGAGAGAGAGAGAGAGAGAGAGAGAGAGAGAGAGAGAGAGAGAGAGAGAGACACACACACACACACACACACACACACACACACACATAAATAGAGATATACAGAAATAAAGATAGAGAAACGCACAGAGAGAGAGAGAGATAAGCACACAGATAGAGATACAGAGTTACATAGAGAGAGAGAGAGAGAGAGAGAGAGAGAGAGAGAGAGAGAGAGAGAGAGAGAGGAGAGAGAGAGAGAGAGAGAGAGAGAGAGAGAGATAACAAGGCCACACACCATTATCTCATAAACCACCACAAGACTTAAGTAAGGTAGCGTCTTCAACACAAAAGCCTTCTTGAACGCCACTTACTAGCGGTGTCTAAGCTTATTAAGGCGCTTGGCTGCTGGTGAGAAGAAGGAAGAGAAGAGAGAAAGAGAGGACGGATAAAATAGTGAGACGGAGAGGGGAACACGAAGAGGAAGAAGGGAGGAAGGTAGAAGAAGAAGAGTAGTAGGTAGTAGAAGGTAGTAGAAGAAGGAAGGAGGTAGCAAGGATTAGAGGAAGAGAAGGAAATAAGAGGAATTATGTGGAAAGGTGGGATGAAAAGTGAAAGGAAGGCAGAATAGGATAAGAGGAAAGTGGGAATGAATGAAAGAGAGAGAGAGAGAGAGAGAGAGAGAGAGAGAGAGAGAGAGAGAGAGAGAGAGAGAGAGAGAGAGAGAGAGAGAGAGAGAGAGGAGAGAGAAAAGAGAGAGAGAGAGAGAGAGAGAGAGGGGAGAAGGTAGAGAGAGAGAGAGAGAGAGACGAAGAGGTAAACCGAAACGAAGAAGGAAGAGAGGTAGCAAAGGATTAGTGAAAAGGTATGAGGAGGGAAAAAGAGGAATTATTTGGGTAAAGAAGGAAGAAAGAAAAGATTGAGAGAGAGAGAGCGAGAAGAGAGGGGAGAGAAGAGAGAGGAGAGAGAGAGAAGAGGGGAAAGAGAGAGAGAGAGATTGAGAGAGAGAGAGAGAGAGAGAGAGAGAGAGAGAGAGAGAGAGAGTGAAAGGAAAGGATAATAGGATAAGTAAGAGAAACGGATTGAAGGGATAAGAACATAAGAAAACATAAGAAAATAAGGAAGCTACAAGAGGCCGCGAGAGATGGAAAAGAAAGGTACGTTTTTGATAGATGGTAGGAAGGATTAGGGTGCGAGGGAGGTGTTGGAAGGGAAGAGTTGAAGGGCGAGGAAGGGAGAGAAGGCGAAAAGAGGAGAAGGAGAATAGAAGAGAGAATGAGAATAGAAGAGAGAAGGAGAATAGAAGAGAGAAGGAGAATAGAAGAGAGAAGGAGAATAGAAGAGAGAAGGAGAATAGAAGAGAGAAGGACAATAGAAGAGAGAAGGAGAATAGAAGAGAAGGAGAATAGAAGAGAGAAGGAGAATAGAAGAGAGAAGGAGAATAGAAGAGAGAAGGAGAAGGGCATAGGAGAAAAGGTTACGGGATTACCATATATTACCGGAAAAATTAAACTGAAAACATCCATACTCGTAGAAAAAAAATATCAAAATAAGCTTCATCAATATTCTTTTTACGTACTAATATAACATTTAACATACGCACTCTCCCTAAAAAAACATTAATATTTTATCCATCTTCATGAATGAGACATTAGTTATCATCCAGTTCAGATGATAAGTGAGTGGAATACGGAAATAAAACGTTTTGATCACACACAATAACTGTAGCCCGAATACTAAAAAAAATTCAACTGTTGAACTTTAGGCTTAGATATACTAACTTACGAATCCGCTAAATACGTAATACAAACAGATGATTTCTTTTTGTCTCCACGTGATCAGTGTTAGAGGGGATGGAAGGATTGATTGATTTAATTAACCCCTTCATGCCCAGATCTTTCTTTGCTATATAAAAACGTCAGTTGTTAGCCATAAAATTACGAAATGTGACTGAATATACCAAATTAGTTGATTGACAAGGATACTAAACAGGTCATATCTATAAAATATTGTTTATATTCACTAAAAATCGTCTAATGGCACACAAATTACAATGGAAATTACGGTCTGGGTCTCAAGGGGTTAATGCCAAAAAAAGGGGGAAATGTGCTAGACATCAGAGGTCATATGGCACAGGCGATGGAAGGAACGAGAGGACAAAAAATGTAACTCATCTTGAAAACACTAATCCTCGTATTCGTAGTCACATACCATAATTGCTCGTGGTAATTGCTATGATTTTGTTCCATTTCTACTCAGTCAAAATTATTCACTTGATCTTGTAGCTGCCATGGAAAGTACTAGAGCAATCATACAGTACTCCTATTGCAATCACAACAGAGCTGGCATGACATATTGATTTAATAAGGACAAGACAAAAAGTGAACAATTACCACGTACAATGATGGTATGTGACTACGAATACGGGCATCAATCTAAGCCCAACACGACACGCCTAAGAAAACACAACCTAAGAAACAAGTCCGAGGAATCGTAACTAGTATCAAAGTAACTAAAGAAAGAAACTAAACTAAAGAAACCCCTAAAGAAAGTACATGAACCTACAGAACAGAAAAAAAGGCTGAAAAATAGACGTTAAAGAAGAGGTAAATAATGGAAATAAAAAGGAACATAGTGGGTGGAGACGTGAATAGAATGTCAATGACCCGTTCCTCACACACACACACACACACACACACACACACACACACACACACACACACACACACACACCACACACACACACACACACACACACAGACACACCACACACACACACACGCAACCCCCCTCCTACACACACACACACACGCACACACAACCCTCCTCCCACACACACACACAGTACACACACACATACACACATACACACACACGCGCAGCCCCTCTCCACACACACACACACACACACACACCAGTAACCCCCTCCTACGCACACACACACACGCACACACACGCAACCCCCCTCCTACACACACACACACGCACACACAACCACCCTCCCACACACACAGTACACACACACATACACACACACGCGCAGCCCCTCTCCCACACACACACACACACACACACACCTACCTACCCACCCACCACACACACACACACTAGAATCCTGCACATCTGACGCCGTGATCTCCGTGCAGGGCATCAACACAGCGTCCGTGCAGCGCGGGCCATTCACCTCGCTGCCTTATCGCCTCCCTATCACGTTCCACAAGGCTCTCAAGTGTCCTCAGTGTCCTCATGCAAGTGGCTCACCCTCAAACCTCTCTCCTCCTTGGCTTGACTGTAAAGGCACTGGCACGACAACACCACAAGGCATGTCGGGTACAATGTGAAGGCAACAGTATGCGAGTTTGTTTTGTTTTTGCCAATTCGAGAAAATGTTGGATAAAGTGACTTAAGAACCCCAAAAAATAGGGTCAGAATAGTTGTGTGTGTGTGTGTGTGTGTGTGTGTGTGTGTGTGTGTGTGTGTGTGTTTCTGTATATGCTGAAATGAACTAGGCACAAAAATACACTCATTTTTCCCTATATTCTTCCACCCATCCCCCGTTTTCTTTTTAGGGGAGAGGGGGGAGGACTACCATGAACACCGACAAACCGACACTTCCTAAACCTCTTTCAGGTCTTTCCCCCATTCCCTCCTTCCTCCCACCCTCTTCATTCCTACATCCTCCTCATCCATCCCCCTTCCCCCTCCTCCTACCACCCTCTTCCTTCCCCCCATCCCCCATCCCCTTCCTTCCTCCACCCTCCTTCCCCCACCCCCTCCTCCTCCCACCCTTCTCCTCCCACGTCTTATCTTTGCTTCACAACGACACACGCGGCGCCTCTTCCTCACCACTAACTGTGCAAACTTGTAATGTGTGAAGTCCGCGAGGCAGGTAATAAAGCGTCACACCGCACCGCCTCTCTTGCTTTACAGCTTCCCGATCTTATCACAGTCGCGGGAGAGCTAGCAGAACCAGATAGCGAGAGAGAGAGAGAGAGAGAGAGAGAGAGAGAGAGAGAGAGAGAGAGAGAGAGAGAGAGAGAGAGAAGAGAGAGAGATAGAAGAGAGAGAAGGAGAGAGAGAAAAGAGAAAAAAAGGAGACAAAAAGAAACAAAAACAAGACAAAGGGACATACAGACAGACAGACAGACAGACAGACAGACAGAGACAGACAGACATAGAGACAGAAAAAGAGAGAGTGACAGACAGACAGACAGGCAGAGAGAGACAGACAGACAGACAGACAGACAGACATAGAGACAGAAAAAGAGAGAGTGACAGACAGACAGACAGGCAGAGAGAGACAGACAGACAGGTAGACAGGCAAAAAGAGAGAGAGGTACACCCAGAAAAAAAGAAATATACAACAAAGCGGACAAAAATTCACTGAAAGTCAGACAAAATAGATGAAATATTGCAGAGTAACTAACTCATAAAGAAAATGACCACCTACGTAAAAGAATGCACGAGGAAATGGTTAACACATGTAAAAAAAAAAAAAAATTAAAAATGTGCATGAAAACAAATATAATCCAGGAATTGAAGAGAAAACAGGAAGCAGAATAAAACCCGTAAAGAATCACAACAATCAAATAGAAATAAACAAAAGAAACGAATAAAAAAGACAAACAGCAGAGGTGAACGAACCAAAGAAAAAAAAGAAAAAAAAAAAAGAAAAAAAAAAAGTTTCTCGAAATAAATGAGTGAACCAGAAAAAGCGTAAACGAAATCTGACGAAAATGGACGGAAGAAATTGGGTTTTAGGATTTGTAGAGTTGAGGAAAAAATAGATATATAAAAAGGAGGAAAAAGTAGAAGTTATTGGAAAAGTTCAGAAATTTGGGACTATTGTTTTTTTTCCGTTTGGTTGAAGAGAGAGAGAGAGAGAGAGAGAGAGAGAGAGAGAGAGAGAGAGAGAGAGAGAGAGAGAGAGAGAGAGAATGAGAAGAATGAAGAGAGGAAGGAGAGAGAGGAAAAGAAGAAGGAGAAGAGGAAGAAGGAAAAAAGAAAAAAAGTTGCATAAAGGGACAAAAAGAGACAGGGACAAACAGACAAAAAAAGACAGAGAGAGAGAGAGGAAGAGACAAACAGAGACAAGAGAGGGACAGACAGAGAGAGACAGACAGACAGGTAGACTGACAGTAAAGGGCGAAAGGTTAACGTTTTATCCTTATTTTTACAGATGACTTGATGGGGAAGGAAAAATTATAGTTTTTCCAATATGAACAATTTCTTTCAATTGGTTCTATGTGTTGCTAGCTCCTTTTTATTTGTTTATTTTCCTATCCTGTTTTTCTTCTTTTCATCGCCTGCATCTGGATTTTTTTGTTTCTTTGTACTTATTTATCTGTTTCATTTGCTTTAGTACTCAAGCTAATTTCCTCATGTATGTATGTTATGTTGTTTTCTTTTTTTCCGGTATGCCTTCGAGTGTAAATAAAATTATTATTTATTATTATTATCATTAATATCATTCGTCTTGCCTTTCTTTTTTCGACAATTTTTCTCTAATTTCTCTTAGTGGGATTTTGCTGATTATGCTAATACACTGTTTTGATTATTATTTTTTTTTTTTGTGTGTGTGTATGTATGTATGTATGTATGTATGGTATGTATGTATGTATGTATGTATATATGTGTGTGTGTGTGTGTGTGTGTTTGTGTGTGTGGTGTGTGTTGTGTGTGTGTGTGTGTGTGTGTGTGTGTGTGTGTGTGTGTGTGTGTGTGTGTGTGTCATAAATCCAGTAATCCTCCAGTAACGCCAGATTACACCACTAATTATGTTCCCGTTACATCACAACACTGCCTCATTTCACACTGAAATCACCCACCACCACCACCACCACTACTATTTACTACTACACTACTACTACTAACTACTATACTACTCCCACCCCACCACCACTACTACTATACTACTACTACTACATCCGATACCCCCAACCCCTGTCTATTATGAAATATACGAAGGCTCCACGAATTGGAGGTTTATAGCCCCAACCCCGGGTTTCGCTACTGACTGTGGCTTTCCAACCATCCCACTACTATTTATCTCATTTACTTAATTGCAATTCTATTTACCTCTCAAATTTATCTACATTATTATGCCCTCTCCACTACAGTGGCTGGTAGTCCAGGCCAGCATATGGGGTTTGTGGGGAGGAGTATCTAGTACCCCTGGGGACATAGGAGGGCAGACCTGAGCAGGGAGAAGGAGAGACGGCACCTCATCCCGGCGACAACGTGGCTCCTTGGCTGGTGCTTTTCTGCCATTACATCTGCTAGTCTTTAAAAAGAAGCACTTGGCCTGGGGGCCCCTCCCGCCGGACGTAGTGAAGACCCGGGGTGTGAAGCTGCCCTGATCAACATGTTGAATCCTTCCCCATACGCCCTGATTTTCCATGCTCATTCATTTAGTGGGCGGCTTCCAGGGAGAGCTCCCGGTGGCAGGCGGCCATCGGATCGAAGATTCTGATGTCCCTGAAGGCTCTCCGTCCTCTGGTCAAAACCACGAGCACTTACGTCCACCCGGGCCTCGTTTTGGGGGTGTTGGCCGTCCTGTACCGCATGTGTTCGCCATCCAGGGGGAGAAGAGTTGGTTCGGTGGGGACGTCGCGGCACACCTCCCTGAGCATACTGGCCGTCACATCCCTCACCTCGTCGTGTTTTGATGCACACGAATTCCCCTCTTTCACGTCATGGTGTGGTTGACGTTGTTTGGGGACCACATGCACAGGTGTTTGGGAATTTCCCCCCACTGGCCAGCCCTATCTCAGAGCAGCGGCGTCTAAAAATTCTTGTTTGTTAAGGCTGAAGCCTTTTGCTCTGATAGGCAGGCATGTTAGGCAGTTGGACGCTCCCGTTTCCTGTGCAGTGTGAATTTTCCTCAGGGTATCAGCTAGGCAGGACGCCTTTTAAGCGTTCCAAGCTTTCCACTTGTGCACTTTGCCTGTTTCTAGAAATGGTTTTCTTTAGCTCCAAGATCGTATTCTGGTCTGTTTCACCATTTGCGTCTTGAGCTATGATTTTTTCGGTGAGGGATCTGGTGAGGTTGATGGAGTTTAGGTTTTCTTCATCGGCCAGTCTCACAGGGGATGTGATCCCCATCCCACCCATTTTTGGTGGAATGTCAGCGCGCCCTCTCGTCATCCCCCATGGTATGGGA
>JACEEZ010000511.1:62500-78127 GCA_016584305.1 Chionoecetes opilio
CTCTCTCTCTCTCTCTCTCTCTCTCTCTCTCTCTCTCTCTCTCTCTCTCTCTCTCTCTCTCTCTCTCTCTCTCTCTCTCTCTCTCTCAAGCTACTGCAATATGGACAATATTATCCCACAACCATTACCACCACAATCACCACCACCACCACCATCTCCACCACAATAAACATTTATTTAGCCCTTAACCTCCCCTTTATTCCCCTCCCCAACCTGCCCCCCTAGCCCTCCCCACCGTTAACCTCCTTCATTCCCTTCCACAACCTCAATCCCTCCCCTTCCTCATCCTCAACTCCCTCCCTTCCCCACCATAACTCCCTCCCTACACTTCCCCAAATTAACCTCCCCTTCATTTCTTTCTTCAACCTCCATCCCTCCCCTCCCCACTCTTAACCTCCCCTCCAACTCCCCCCCCCACCCCCCAACCACCGAGGATTTCTGTAGACCTTCGTTACATCGTTAGCGTGAACAAGAATGGCCCAATTCGTGCCCGAGAAACTTTTGAAATCGGACGGAATTTCCTCATACTATTAATGGTTCAAGTTTCCATCGCTTAGACGTCTCTTGGGGAAGGCTGAAAGGAGCGCGGGGTTAAGGAGGGCAACTTTTATATATTTGGTTAGTTTAAAGAAAGGTGGCGGGGTATTAATAAAGGATATAATAATAATAAGAGGTGATTTATGTCTCTCTCTCTCTCTCTGTCTCTCTCTCTGTCTCTGTCTCTCTCTCTGTCTCTCTCTCCTCTCTCTCTCTCTCTCTCTCTCTCTCTCTCTCTCCGTGAATCAATGGGCAACTGAGGCGGACGAATATATCACTACAAACATTAATTCATGAGAGAGAGAGAGAGAGAGAGAGAGAGAGAGAGAGAGAGAGAGAGAGAGAGAGAGAGAGAGAGAGAGAGAGAGAGAGAGAGAGAGAGAGAGAGAGAGAGAGAGAGAGAGAGAGAGAGAGAGAGAGAGAGAACAATACATATAAAAACACACTGAACAATCAACCTTTATCTTTATATGCCATTCATTTGACCACAAAACAAAACAAAAAAATTAAAAAATAGACAAGACACTTAAAACCCAAGGTCACGTAAATAATTAAAGGCTATCTTCCTTTTTTTTCCGTCTTTAAACTTCCTTATTCTCCTATACTCCTCCATCTCCTTCTCTCCACTCACCTCCTCCTTCATCTCCCTTTATCTTACTCTCCTCCTCCTCCATCTCCTTCTCTTTCACTCACCTCCTCCTTCATCTCCTTTCCTCCTCCTCCTCCTTAACACACTAAGCAATAGCGCCGTTTAGCCATCAGCACAGGCATACATATTGCTTGCAGCCTAGTGATATATTGATAATGCACAGTCAGCGGCCGATAGATAATTCACACCTTTAACCCCTTCACGCCCAGATCTTTCCTTTGCTATAAAAAAATGTATGTTGCCGAGCCATAAAATTAAGAAAAGTAACTGAATATACCAAATTAGTTAGTTGACAAGGATACTAATTATAAATATATATTGTTTTATATATATATGTACACTTTTAAGGTTATGTTTATCATATAAAGTCACAAGTTCTTACACACGGCTAAGGAAGCTTAAGTCTTAATAGACAGGCCCGAACAGTTAATATCGTGACAAGTACCACTCACAGCTTAGGATACTAAACAGGTCATATCTATAAATCATTGCTTATATTAACTAAAAATCGTCTAATGGCACCCAAATTACAATGGAAATTACGTTCTGGGCCTCAAGGGGTTAACACAACATAAGTGTCTCAAGTGATATGATGTCAGGGAAATACAGTGTTGAGGTGTGCATAAAGAGTGTTCAAGTCTATCTGTAATTACATGATGGTTTGTGATTAGGTGATGTTTAAATGTTTATATACCTTGTTCGATTTTTTCTCTCTCTTCTTGTTTACAGATGCAGGTTCTCTCTCTCTCTCTCTCTCTCTCTCTCTCTCTCTCTCTCTCTCTCTCTCTCTCTCTCTCTCTCTCTCTCTCTAACACTTTTTTTTTTTTTACAGGTACACAATTCCTACCTAACAAACATGTAACTTAGTTTAACCATTTTTTATATCAAAGTTATGCATTTTTTAAAGAATGCATGTTCATGTGCGGGTTATTTATCAGCAACGAAACAAAAGAAAAACAAACATATGCAACAGACCTAGTTTATCATTTTGCATTTTACAAATAACAAAGCATGACAAATATGCGACCTCGTTCACATATTTTGCGAACACTGATTTTTTTTACTAAACACGAATTTTCATCCATTTTTTTGTCGATGTAAATCATTTGTTTCTTGAAATACAAAGAAAGAAACAAATAAAGGAATCGAAATCCATATATGATGTCTATGATTAGCTATATAAAAGTGCCAACACACACACACACACACACACACACACACACACACACACACACACACACACACACACACACACACACACACACACACACATACACACACACACAAAATAATAAGTCCTTGATTTTTTTTTCCATTCATAGAAAAACTAAATTAAAATAAGAACATATGTACATAAGAAAATAAGGAAGCTACAAGAGGCCGCGAGGCCTACACGTGGTAGTTCCTGTCACCTAACACTACCTACATCCACCTTTCATCCCCATCCATGAACCTATCCAGCCCTTCTTTATAGCTCCCTAATGACTCAGCACTAACTACCTGTCTACTGAGACCATTCCATTCATTCGCCACCCTATTTGTGAACCAGTTTTTCCCTATTTCCTTTCTAAATCTACGCTTTTCCAGCTAGAATCCGTTACTTCTTGTTCTACCCTGGTTAAAAGCCGTAAGAACTTTTCCTACCTCTCCTTTATTAAATCCCTTTATCCACTTAAAAACTTCTATCAGATCGCCCCTTACTCTGCGTCTCTCGAGTGAGTGTAATTTTAATAACTTCAATCTCTTCTCATAACTAAAGTTACGCATTCCTTGTATCATTTTGGTCATCCTTCTCTGCACTGTTTCTAACAAGGCTATATCCATCCTGTAATATGGAGACCAAAACTGAACCGCATAGTCTAGGTGAGGCCTGACTAGAGCCAGATAAAGCTTTAGAATACCTTCCGACCTTCTACTTTTAACACTTTTGGTAATGAATCCTAATACTCTATTAGCTCTATTTCTAGCTTCAATACATTGTTTCCTAGGTCGGAGGTCTGGGCTCACACTCACTCCAAGATCTTTTTCACCTTCTGATCTTTTCAGCGATACATTGCTTATGGTGTATCTATTACCAGGGTTTTTTCTCCCAACATTCATAACGCTGCACTTATCAATATTAAATTCCATCTGCCATCTGACTGCCCACTCGTTAAGTTTATCTAAGTCGCGCTGCAATATGTTTACATCAGACTGTGATCCAATAATCCTACCTACCTTAGTATCATCAGCAAACTTGCTGATATCACTGCTAATACCACTATCCAAGTCGTTGATGTAAATCAAAAATAGTAATGGACCCAAAACAGACCCTTGTGGAACTCCACTTGTCACCAGTTCCCATTCAGATTTAGAGCCATTAATTGTAACCCTTTGTTGCCTATTACTTAGCCAAGCTCTGATCCAATGAAGAACCTTCCCATCTATTCCATGAGCCTTAACCTTATTTAAGAGTCGCTCGTGTGGTACTTTGTCAAATGCCTTACTAAAGTCCAGATATATTATATCATAATCCTTCATTATCTGCCGTCTCATAAACTTTCCTATAAAAACTCAATAAATTGGTGAGACATGACCTACCCTTGTCTACCCTTGTGAATCCATGTTGTGAATCATTGATCAAACTATGTTTATCTAAGTGCTCTCTAACGTTTTTTGAAATAATAGATTCCAATAATTTTCTGCCACTGACGTTAGACTTACGGGTCGATAATTTGACTTTAGTCCTCTGTCTCCCTTCTTAAATATGGGAACAACATTTCCTTTCCTCCACAATAATGGCACATCGCCTATCTCAACCGATTTCCTAAAAATGTGCACTAACGACTCACTAACAACCTCCTTGCATTCCTTTAATACCCTGGGATACACTTCATCTGGTCCTGGCGATTTAAAATTCATTTTATCTATACCCTCTTCCACCAATTCCCTAGTTATCACAATATCTTTGAGTTTCTCCTCATCGCTTCCTTTGAACATCTGTTCACTGTCAGGTATCGTCTGTGTATCCTCCTCCGTAAAAACACTTAAGAAATAATCATTTAGACTTTTACACATATCCTCATCCGTATTTAAGACCTCACCCTGTCCTAACCTTAACGGCCCAACTAATTCCCTTGTCTTGGTTTTATATACCTGATAGAACCCCTTTGGGTCACTTTTCGCCTGTCCTGCTACTTTAATCTCATAATTGTCCTTAACAACTTGAGTTAATTTCTTCACTGTCCTTGCCATCACGTTATACTGTTCTTTGTTTACCAATCCTGCCTTGAACCTTAAATAAATGTTTCTTTTTACTCCAATGTTGTGTTTTAAATTAGTGGTCATCCATTTTGGATCATTCTTTCTGGACCTTATTTCCCTAAAAGGAATATTTCTTTTCTGTTCGTCAATTATATTCCCTACAAATGAGGTATAATCCTCCTCAGCCCCGACCTCACTTCCATATCTAACCACTTTAATTACCTCCTAAGCCCCGACCTCACTTCCATGTCTAACTGCTCTAATTACCTCCTCAGCCCCGACCTCACTTTCATATCTAACCGCTCTAATTACCTCCAGGTGCCTTCCTAATCCTTCATAATTGGCCTTTCCAGCTGCCAACGCCCTGTCCTTACCCTAGGAAAATTTCTTCCCCTCCATCCAGGTCCTCCTGGATGGAGGGGATGGAAATCCTCCTGGATGGAAATTTAACCTCCAGGTGTCTTCTTAATCCTGCATAATTGGCCTTTCTGAAATTAGGTATTCTATGTTTATTGCCAATTAATTTTCCAACTTCCCATTTTAAGCTAAATCTGATCTCATAATGGCGCTAATATCTAACTTTCCACCGACCTCCACATCTGTAACTAAATCGTCTCTATTTGTCAGCAATAGATCTAGAATATTATCTCCTCTAGTAGGCTCCTTGATTGCTTGACTTAGGAAGTTAACCTGGATTATACTTAACAATCCATCTGCGTCGCTGTCACCTATGATTAAATCCCAGTCTATATTCCTAAGATTAAAATCTCCCACCACGCATAGTCGATTATATCTGCAGGCCTTGTTTATTTCTTCCCATATAGGAGCTGAATCCTCTTTACATAAGTTTGGAGGCCTATACACTACACCCAAAACCATTTTCTCAGTTTCCTCCGTTACCTCTACCCATATACAACCATATATATATATAACACACAAATCAACACACCTTGCCCGGCACTCGCCTACCTATGTTGAAATTAAAATCGTGTTATATACATGTACGTTGATTAGGTTCGAAAAGCCATAAAAATGAGGACGAAATGCCACATAAGTACCAGAGTGAAAAAACATTACGAAATACCGTCACCCTTACTACGTCTTCCTATACGTGTTCGAGCCAGGAACGGACGTGAAAATACTCCCGGCTTAGCTCAGGTACCACAGGAATATGAATGATGAATTTGGTGATGATAATGAGGATAGTGATGATTATGATGATGAGGAGGAGGAAGAGGGGATGAAGGCTAAAAAAGAGGAGATTTATAGTCGAAAATATAGGAAAATGTAATGAAAATGATTACCATGGCAAAAAATAAAGAGAAGATAAGAAAATATCTATAATAATATAAGCGAAAGTGTGTCTGTGTGTGTCTGTGTGTGTGTGTGTCCGCGATAGGTGCCGCCCCCCGTGGCACAATCCCATCATATGGCACAGTTTTGGAACCAGGTCGACCAGGGGCACATTATAAGCCCACTTATGGCATGATCCGATCACTTTTATATATTTTTAAATTTTAGTAGCCTATTAGCGAGAATTGTGAAAAAAAAATGTGGGTTGCGAGAATTGAGGAAACCTTGATGTAGGGTAATGGGTAATGGGTGAGTGAATGGGTGGGGTGATGGGTATTGGGTGTGGGGTGATGGGTGAGTGAATGGGTGGGAGGTGATGGGTTGGGGGTGATGGGTGATGGTTGAGGGAATAGGTGGGGTGTGATGGGTAATGGGTGAATGAATGGGTGTGTGGTGATGGGTAATGGGTGAGTGAATGGGTGGGGGGTGATGGGTAATGGGTAATGGATGGGTAAGGCGTTAACACATACATTTCTACATCCATGATTTCAGGAAAGTTAGAAGGGGCTATCTGGAGAGTCTGTGTTTGGTGGGCCAAAGGCCCACCAATAGCCCTCCGCAGGAGCTAGCCAAAAAGTCCACCCGGAGGGCGGCTTTGCGGCTAGTCAGACATGAAAGAAGAAAGAAAGAGGATATCAGAGAAATGGAAAAGAGAAGGAAGAAATACGATATGAAAAGATAAATGGCAACACGGAAGAGGAAGAAGATGTAAAGGTCAAAGTAAAGAAGAAATGATGAAGCAATAGGAGGATGAGGATTAGGAGGAAGAGGAAGAGGAGACTATAAATAGGAGATGAGGGGGGGGCGAGAGAGAGAGAGAGAGAGAGAGAGAGAGAGAAAGAGAGAGAGAGAGAGAGAGAGAGAGAGAGAGAGAGAGAGAGAGAGAGGAGAGAGAGAGAGAAGAGAGGAGAGAGAGAGAGAGAGAGAGAGAGAGAGAGAGAGACTATTTCTCTGACTAAACCAACTTTGTGGAAGACAGGAGGAGGAGGAGGAGGAGGAGGAGGAGGAGGAGGAGGAGGAGGAGGAGGAGGAGAGAGGAGGAGGAGGAGGAGAGGAGGAGGAGGAGGAGGAGGCGGAGAGGGGAGGAGGATGAGGAGGAGGAGGAAAAACTTTTGGGACATGTGCTTCTATGTAACCTGAAATAATGATACCATTATTTACTCGTTTAAGACTCGTTTACCATCTGAATATAAAATGTCTGTCCATTCTCCCCCCTCCCCTCCCCCCATTTCTTCTGTCCCCTCCTCATGTCCACCCTATGTACCTCCCTTGATCCCTAACCTTACCTTCCACCCATACAAATTTTTACCCATTCAGATCTTTACTCAAGAAGGGAAAATGAAGAGTAAAGGAGGAGGAAGAGGAGGAGGAGGAGGAGGAGGAGGAGGAGGAGGAGGAGGAGGAGGAGGAGGAGGAGGAGGAAGGAAGGTTATGTTATCTTTAAAGTAGAGAGTGGACGGTAAAGAGAAGATGAGAAAGACGTGTTGGGTAGTAGTAGTAGTAGTAGTAGTAGTAGTAGTAGTAGTAGTAGTAGTAGTAGTAGTAGTAGTAGTAGTAGTAGTAAGAACAAAATAGCCTACAAAAAAGTAGCCTACAGGCGCTATAGCAGTGGTTCTTAACCTTTGCAGAGGCGCCGAACCCTAACGAAAACTTCCGCACACTAGCCGAACCCCTCAAATATGGGACGAAAAACAAGATTAATACAAAGATGTAATATAATTGCTTCAAAATTCAAGAGTATATTTAGATAATAAGAAGGATCGAAGGAAGGACTCAGCAGCAGTGACGTACATAGTTCCTTCGAAAGAGGAGGGGGGCACCGGGGTGTATCCAGGATTGTTTTAAGGGAGGGAGATGGAGCGGAGCGAACCTCTACAACTGTGATGTTTGAGGAGGGAGTTTGGATTTTTTTTTTAAATCAAGCATTTTTAGGGGCATTGTAAGGCCTCAGAAAGGATATATTGCACTGATTTGATATTCAAAGGCAAAACCAATTTTGTCCCTATGGGACAAAAGGATGGGTCATGGCCGAGTTCCCCCCATACCCCCCTATATACGACTATGCTCGGAAGGAAGAGAGGCGTACGAACACACACACACACACACACCATACCAGAGACGGACACTTCCGCAAAACTTCCGCAAACCGCAACGTCCGCAAATTGCGGAAGTCCGAATTCGTTTGTGAATTTGCGGAAGGGTAAAAATTCAAGAGGCGAGGCCGGACTGTCAGCCTTTGTTGGGTTCCGGCACATGTGGGTATTGCCGTTAATGAGGAAGCTGATGCCTTGGCTAAAACTGGAGCTAGAAGACCAGCTCTATCACATTTTGCAGTGCCGGCTACAGACCTACGCTCGGCAATCCATAGATCAGTTCACACCAGTTGGCAGGAACGATGGAATAATGGGCAAAATAAACTACGCACCATCCGCCAAAGTATCGAGGACTGGAGCTACTGCGATCTCTCCCGGAGATGGGAGACTGCCTAGGCACGATTGGTGCGTATTGGTCACACTTTATATACACATGGATTCCTCATAGAGGGGGGCCACCCTCCTTACTGTGATGATTGCTTGGTCCCCTTAACTGTGCAGCACTTGCTGGTCGAGTGTCCTAGTCTTGGGGACCTACGTGAACAATTTTTGTCCCAGTGTCGGGGGGCGGACGGTGCCTACCGTCTCTCCCTAGCATTGGGAGAGAGGTGTTTCTTCCCGGGACATGAGGTCCATACCTTTATTGAGAGGGTTGGCCTTCTTAACAAGTTGTGATGTTTTTAATATTCATTTTATTATTGCTTTTAATGCATTATTGTTCTTTTATATATTTTGTTCTTTTATATATTTTGATTATATTTAAAAATTTGTTTTTTAATATTACTTTTACTGTATCTTTTGTACTGTACTTTTGTAAGCAGGCGTCAAAAACCCCGCAATTGCGCAGCCTTAAAACTATAATATCTATCTATATCTATTGTTAAGTACAACACGGCCATACCCAGCTCTGCACCCGTGGATAAACTGTTCTTGCAAAGGTCGGATGTCATAAAGGCCAAAAGAGAGAGTCTGTCTTCTGATAATTTTGAGATAGGTCTTCATGAAGGGAAACATGAACAAGCTCATGGTGGAATTGTCACCAGAGGAGTCTGAGGCTGTAAGTGACTACTATCATATCAATGAAACATAATTTGGAGTGTAGTGTACTTATACTAAGTATTACCTTTTAGTATGTTGATCAATTGAGTCATAATGAGGGGGAGGTGAAATGTGAGCTTATATCATATGTGGGGTGCTGAGGGGCAGGTATGAAAAAAATACAATATATATCATTATATCAATCGACAAAAAGGATTTAGTAAGAAATTAATTAATTTACAACTACAAAGAGCTTTACCTTTATTTTTTTCATTATATGCAGGGAATATATTACGCAATTGGCTTGCGGCTCTGCGGACTTGCGGTTCCGGAAAGTAAGGATTAGAGTTTGCGGACTTGCATTTGCGGAAGTGGATTTTCGTTTGTGGTGCCCACCTCTGACACACACATACACATGCACACACAACTGTTCCTTCACCGCACTGCTTGATTTTATGCAAATCTTGCGTATAATTTACTCTGATGAATAATCCGGCATTACAATAATAGAAAATTGCAACGTCTTTCGGAGGGCCTCCGCCGAACCCCTGAGACTGGCTCACCGAGCCCCTGGGGTTCGTCCGAACCCAGGTTAAGAACCACTGCGCTATAGGCTCCAACATTAATAAAAAAACTAAAAAAACTATAAAAAAATTAACTCATTAGATCAAATACTGAGACCTCGAACAGCGATTGCCATGAGAACAAAGAGTGGCCCTCAACACGCCGCAGTGAGCAAACAGGTTAATTGCGAAGGATTTGACCCAATACAAAACGCATCCTGATAAATAGACGAACCATTAATTCCAGGACAATAAACATGATAAAAACACACGAATAATATAGAAAAATAAATACTAGAGGTATTGCACACGATAACTTTCCATTTATGATCCTCAAACACATATACCATTTCACCTCCACACATTTGACAGGAGAATAAAGCAACAGAATTGTTCTCTTATTGGGTAAAAATCTGTATGGGTAAAATGTTGTATGGGTGGAAGGTACAGTTAGGGATCAAGGGAGGTAGTACATAGGGTGGACATGGGGAGGGGAGAGAAGAAGAGGGGAGGGGAGGGGGGGATTGATAGACATGGATCAGACAGGTAAATCTACACAGGTATTGGGTACTCACCAGGTAGAAGACAGGTAGGAGACAGATCACGCACACACGCACACACACCATCACCTTACCTGAAATAACACAACACACAGGTGAGAACAAAAATAGATAAATAAACAGAGGTAAGAAGATAATGTTGATAATGTAGGTAATGTCTCACCCGCCGCTCCTCAACTTAATATAAAGAGACGCAGAAATAATGATAACGATAACATAAACGAGAATACAGACTCGGCTCATCTAATATCGTAAACCATAACCATGAACATCACAAACGCTTTAACGAACTACATTTCCACTCCCTCCTTCATCTCTTTCATCACCTTTCCTCCCTCCCTCCTTCTCTCCTTCCTTCATGTCCTTCCCTCCTTCTCTCCCTCCTTCCTTCCCTCCCTCCCTCCTACATCACCCCTCCCTCCCTCCTTCCTTCATCACCTTCCCTCCCTCCTTCCTTCATCACCCTCCCTCCCTCCCTTCTTCCCTCCGTCAGTAGAGCCATGACCTTTGCATAACCGATGACGCTCCTTTGTTGACCTCGACGCCTTGTGGTCACCTGGAGACTCGAGACCCACGCGAAGGAAGGGTTTCAGGGGAGCAGGTCACCGTTGAAGGCAGGTCAGGTAAGGTCACGTCAGGTAAGGTCAGTGTTGAAGGAAGGGGAGGTAAGGTCAGCGTTGAAGGAAGGGGAAGTAAGGTCAGCATCGTCAGGTCAGGTAGGTGAGGACGAGCTTGCTTCACCGTCAGAAAGATTGCATGATTTGTTGGTGTCATGGTCATGGCTTTTGATCTATGAATTCTCGGTGTTGCTTCTGTTCTTGATTTTCATCTTATCTATTATTCTTATCTTATTTATTATTCTTGTCACTTTCAATATTTTTTTAACGGATTCTCACTTTCTATTCTTTCTAGTTTTAGTAATTTTTTCTTTTCCTTCATTACCTTCCGTACTTTTCAAGATTTTTCCTTTTCTATTCTTTCTAGTCTTGGTATTTTATTATATTTTCTATCGTTACCTTCCCTACTTCCCCCTAACACGTTCTTATCTATATTCTTATCCCTTTACTTCCTTCTCCCTTTCTGGTTCTTGTCTTTCTTTTCAGCGTCATTTGCCTTTCTTCTTATATTTTCAAGGCATCGCAAGGAGAGAAAAGCAGAGGGTTGAAAGAACTGGGGAAGCATTAGAAGGTTAAGAGGTGATATCAAACACTATCCAGGGAGACATTTAAATGCATCCACTTTTAAAAATGCACAACTCACATTCACACTCCCGCTGACAGAGAGAGAGAGAGAGAGAGAGAGAGAGAGAGAGAGAGAGAGAGAGAGAGAGAGAGAGAGAGAGAGAGAGAGACAGAGACAGAGCAGAGAAGAGAAGAGAGAGAGAGAGAGAGAGAGAGAGAGAGAGATGAGAGAGAGAGAGAGCGAGAGAGAGAGAGAGAGCGAGCGAGCGAGCGAGAGAGAGAGATAAGAGAGAGAGGAGAGAGAGAGAGAGAGAGAGAGAGAGAGAGAGAGAGAGAGAGAGAGAGAGAGATTTCACATATGAACGAACGTACAAGTCAGGCTTTGAATTCTAAAGATAGAAATTTTTCTATTAAATCTCCCCTCTCATTTTTTTTTTGGTGGTGGAATGGCCGCGGGATTCCAACCAGGGTATCATTATTGGGCGTCCCTCGAGGCATCACCCAGTTGACTTTCACATCATTTTAAGCATCAGCGATTCTTTACGATCTACAAATACAGTCTGGATGGAGGAAAACAGACCGTAGATGGGGTGGTCTATTTCTGGAGAGAGAAGAGAAGAGAGAGAGAGAGGAGAGAGAGAGAGAAGAGAGAAGAGAGAAAAAAGGGAGAGAGAGAGGAAGAGAGAAGAGAGATGGAGAAGAGAGAGAGAGAGAAGAAGAGAAGAGAGAGAGAGAGTAAGAGAGAGAGAGGAGAGAGAAGAGAGAGAGGAGAGAAGGGAAAAAAAGAGAAAAGAGAGAGAGGGGAGAGAAGAGAGAGAGAGAAGAGAGAGAGAGAGAGAAAAGAGGGGGAGAGAAGAGAGGAGAGAGAAGAGAGAAAAGAGAAATAGACTGGAAGGATTATATAAAATATGGGAAAAAGGTAAGATAGAGGGGCAAATATTGAAAAGGGAAAGGAAACTAAAGCAGATAATTGGTATGAAAGATAGAGTGAAGAACAGAATGAAGTGGAAGAAAGAAAGAAGTGGACAGAAATAAGTGGAAAAAAGAAAGAAGTGAACAGAAATAAGTGGAAAAAAGAAAGAAGTGAACAGAAATAAGTGGAAGAAAGAAAGAAGTGAACAAAAATAAGTGGAAGAAAGAAAGAAGTGAAAAAAATAAGTGGAAAAAAAAAAAGTGGAACAGAAATAAGTGGAAGAAAGAAAGAAGTGAACATAAATAAGTGGAAGAAAGAAAGAAGTGGACAGAAATAAGTGGAAGAAAGAAAGAAGTGGACAGAAATAAGTGGAAGAAAGAAAGAAGTGAACAGAAATAAGTGAAAGAAAGAAAGAAGTGAACAGAAATAAATGGCAGAAAGAAAGAAGTGAACAGAAATAAGTGGAAAAAAGAGAGAAGTGGACAGAAATAAGTGGAAAAAAGAGAGAAGTGGACAGAAATAAATGGAAGAAAGAGAGAAGTGGACAGAAATAAGTGGAAGAAAGAGAGAAGTGGACAGAAATAAGTGGAAAAAAGAGAGAAGTGGACAGAAATAAATGGAAGAAAGAGAGAAGTGGACAGAAATAAATGGGAACCAGAATGAAATGAGACGATTAAGTAAGAGAATTATGAAGCAAAAGAAAATAATTATAACCTACGAGTGGATCTAGTTAATGCGATAATTAATATTTGTAGACTTATATTATAATTACAAAAGATTTCAATATAATTAAGAAAGAGTTTGGATGGATGAGTGAACCTGTTTATAAACCTTATAATTCGATACCATGAAGCGAAAAATAATATGTCCACGCCTCATTAACCTATCATATTAATTAACAAAGCAAAAATATCTGGTACCTATTAAGTAAAATTTCTGAATAAGTGTCATAATCCCTATCTTGTCTGTCTATATAGATCTTTATTAACTCCCGTGTCCATAGATCTGTTTAGCTCTCTACCCATCATATCAATAAAAAATATATATATATATTAAAGCAAAATTTCTGAATACGTGTCTTTATCTCTATTTTGTCTGTCTTTATAGGTCTTTATAATCTCTGTCTCTGTCTCTGTCTCTGTCTCTCTCTCCACCTATCATATTAATAAAAACAACAAAAAACAACAACAACTATAAAGCAAAATTTCTGAATACGTGCCTTTATCTCTATTTTGTCTGTCTTTATAGGTCTTTATAATCTCTGTCTCTGTCTCTGTCTCTGGTCTCTCCCCTCCAACCTATCATATTATAAAAAACAACAAAAACAAAAACCAACTATGAGGCAAAATTCTGAATACGTGCCTTTTTCTCTATTTTGCTGTCCCTTTATATAACTTTAAAATTTATCTCTATCTAGCTTTCGGTCCTCTTTTTTGGGACCTCGTTACTGTCCTGCCTAAAAACCCCCTTGTGCAATAACTATATCTGAGGAGCAATGACAGGAAGAAACAGCCCTTCGCCAGTTTGGAAGGTCGATATGAGCCTTGAGGCAACGAAAGAATAGTAATCTGCTCTGGTTCAGGGCTGTCCCTTGGGAGATATTTCGAACTTTTCCCTTTACTTTAAGCTTTCGCGTTGTGTTTAGGGTGAAGAAAGGACTTATAAAAAAATAAGAAATAACGGAGAAGAAAAAACAAAAGAACATAAAATAAGGAAGAGTGAAGAAAAGACATAATAAGAACATAGAACAAGACAGAGAAGAAAGACATTAAAAAAACATATGAACATAAAAACATAAGGAAGAGTGAAGAAAAGACATTATAAGAACATAAGAACATAAGGAAGCTACAAAAGGCGTGAGACCTACACGTGGTAGTTCCTGAAATTATTGACATTATTAATCATCCTGACATTAGTGACATATTAACAACACCGTGACTGTAATGGATATAAGTAGGTTAGTTAATAGTGCATTGTTATATGAAAATAGGTGTTAAGTTGAATGTTTATGAGTTAAGAGAGAATATAAGACCATTGGGTGATATTAAACTCTTTGCATCAAACAAGAATAGGACGTAAGTTACTCCACCTCATAACACATAACAGTTACATACCAAGAAGTGATCACAAATTCATACTTTAACCTTGAAAAACACTATGTTCATCGCATGCAATAAGTCAGCCCAGTTAGAATAGTATTGACATAAATAAGCATACATAACACTTGAGCATGAAGGAAGGGTGAACATTATATAGACTACATACCGATCGACAATACCTACATAAAAATAGTTTAAAATGTTCACACTCATCGACTTGGATCGACTCAACATAAAGAAAAGAAAGTTCATAAAATGTTATAAATTATGTTCACCTGTTACTTGATGTCAAAAATGTAAGCGAGGAATGTTGTTGCAGCTTTGTCTCTTTTTTTTTTTTTCTCTCTCTCTCTCCTCCCCTCCTTCCCCCATCTTTTCTCTTCTCTCCTCCTCTTCTCTCTCTCTCTCTCTCTCTCTCTCTCTCTCTCTCTCTCTCTCTCTCTCTCTCTCTCTCTCTCTCTCTCTCTTTTATTCTCTCCTCCTTTACTTCTCACAGTCTTCCTCCGGTTCTCTCTTTCTCTATCCTTCGTCCTCTACACTATTCTTTCCTTCCACTAACCTATAATAGACAGAAACACGCACCACCACCACCACCACCACCACCACCACCACTACTACCATCACCACCACCACCACCACCACAGACAAAAAAGTAATCATCCATAACCCACTGTTACGGTTTCTACATCCTTTCTTGGGGACACATTCACCTTTCCAATTAGTCACCTACACGACTCTCCACTCCGATACTTTTCCTACCTTCACCTCCTTCTGTTTCCTCTACGCTCTTCCTGTTTCTCTTCTCCGATCTAATCTTTCTCTCTTTCTGTTTTTATCTTTCTCTCTCTTTCTGTTTTTATCTTTCTCTCTCTTTCTGTTTTTATCTTTCTCTCTCTTTCTGTTTTTATCTTTCTCTCTTTGTTTTTATCTTTCTCTCTCTTTCTGTTTTTATCTTTCTCTCTCTTTCTGTTTTTATCTTTCTCTCTCTTTCAGTTTTTATCTTTCTCTCTCTTTCAGTTTTTATCTTTCTCTCTCTTTCTGTTTTTATCTTTCTCTCTCTTTCTGTTTCTATCTTTTTCTCTCTTTCGTTTCTTCTTTTCTCTTCCCTTTCGTTTTTATCTTTCTCTCTCTTTTCTGTTTTTTTATTTTCTCTCTCTTTCAGTTTTATCTTTTCCTCTTTGTTTTTATCTTCTCTTTTGTTTTATCTTCTCTTCTTCTGTTTTTAAACTTTTCCTCTTTCTGTTTTATATTCTCTCTCTTTGTTTTTATCTTTCTCTCTCTTCTGTTTTATCTTCTTCTCTTTCTGTTTTATCTTTCCCCTTTCTGTTTTTATCTTTCATTCTCTTTCTGTTTTTTAAACTTCTCTTTCTTCTTTTTTATCTTCTCTCTTCGTTTTTC